>CAJPEV010001488.1:43784-58332 GCA_905338385.1 Darwinula stevensoni
TTAACCCTCGGAACGCCAAGATCGGGTCAAAATGACCCGATGGCCAGTCCTCCAAGGTTCCGTTGGATCGTTTCTTTTTTTGGTATCTACTTGGGAAATAAATACATAAATATCTTAAAAAGGTATGTGTAGCTTCTATTCTGAACAAAAACCTCATTCGTTACGAGAAATATATATGGGTCAAAAATGACCCGATCTTGGCGTTTCGCGGGATGCAAATGATCTTGGCGTTCCAAGGGTTAATGGCTTTAGATAAATTCGTAAAAGGTGCGGCTTGTAAGGCGGGAATTCCTCCCAAGTCCTTTCTAGAATGGAAAATTTACATTACTGGACGTGTCAGGCTCTTGCTCCGCAATTTCATTTCAAAAGGTTCCGAAAATTCATTCGATATCAACAAATTAGAACTTAAAGACGCCCTGGACAAGCTTCAAGATAAATTAGTAATCACGGTTATTGACAAGGCAAGTAACAACTTCTGTTTAATCTGCAAGAAGTTATATGGTCTGGTCATGGAAAAAGAGATTAACGAAAGCCCTACATATGAACAGGTTGGAGAGATGCAAACTAGAATCTTAAGCTCTCTCATGAGAATTAATAGCAAATTTAACATTGAGGTGGACGAGAAAAACATGATACTACCCTTCTTGTTTGCTAACCCCAAGTTCCATTAGAACCCCATTAAATTTAGATTCATTGCGAGCTCAGTAGGCACCTGCTTCAAAGGACCTTCCCTTCTACTGAATGGCATCCTGGACAGGCTCTGTGACAGGATTAAGCAAAAGTGCAAAACCTACCACTGTCACTGGATCGTCGATAATAATAGAAAGGCCCTGCTTGCAATTGAAGCCCTTAACGACCTCGAAGAAGCCTCCACCGTCATGTCATGGGATTTCTCGACGCTCTATACTAAGGTTTCTCTGGACTTACTAATTCATATCATTCTTGAACTTTTCGAAACGTATCCCAAGTAACACAAGATATTCCAGCAACGTTTAGGAAATGTTGATGAGCAATGTTGCATCTATGTGCAAATGTCCAAAACGTCAACGTTGCTCAAATGTTGCGAAGGAACATTGCAATTACGTTGCAAATCGCTACTTATTCATTACATATACGTTGCAGATACGTTTCAGGATTTATGTTGCTGCAATGTTGATTAAAAACGTTGCTTCACGGGCACCTAATCTGGGCCTATATTGGCATTACGGAAAAGCGTAGGCTTCACTGGTCCTGAACTGGACCGATATTTGACCAATATTGAATTATTTATTTCATCCTTTCGTACCATATACTTTACCTCTCTACTCAGACATTCTCATCAACAGGACGAAGCCTGTGCTGGTTTTACCCTCTACGCATGCATAATACAGTATCTGTATCATGTGCAGGCAGGAGACAGTACATTTTTGGAAGTGATCTTCCCCTGGACGTGCTAAATTGCACAATACAGGAAAAGGTCCGACCGCAAAGTTCTATGGACTGTCCTCAAGATCAATCCTTCGTTTCCTCAGTTGGCACCCAGAATAAGGATATGAAGTATTGAGATCGCAGACTCTCTACCATCGTTTTTATTGTCCTGTAGGATGAACTAGACGAGTTCTTGGAAAGGGTTCTTTTTGGGAATATTAACTTTTTATCTTGACCCCATTAATCTGTCTGGAAAATGAGGATAACAGGTGATGAAGTGTCCGTGTTCATTGATTCATATAATGAGACAATGCGAGACATATGGCAACGTACTAGGCATTACTGTGCGGGACTATTCCAGGGAAAGGGAGAAGGACACTTTTGTGTACTGTGAGAAAGCGAGACTTACGTCTCCAAGGAGGACAACTTTACAATTCTCTAAAATTTCTAAGTCCATGTTGTATCAGAATGTTGTCGCTGCGTTGTCGATGTCAAGAGTTTCAACATTCTCTCAATGTTGAAAGCTAATGTTGCAATGACATTCGTAGAAGTGTCGCAGCAATATGCCAAGTGAAAACATTGAAGCTATGTTTTCTCAATGTTGTATAGCAACTTGCAACAGAGCAACATTTCGAAAATGTTTCATCAACAAACTGTGTTCCTTGCATCGGTACCCCATGCAAGCATTTTCTTGGTGAAACTTTTCACTTCTATAAACATGGCTTATGACAACCATGCGAGAGAGGGAGAGAGAGTGCAAAGGCAAAATAAAAGAAGATGCGAAAGTTTGGTACATATGGTCTATATCCTTTGAAGTAGTTCTCTGTGGCATCTACAAAAATGTCCTGTGATTCTTCAGCTACTGCAAGCGTCGCTGATGCTCGTCATTTTGCATCGCAAGAAGCGCGTTTGTAATAGTGCTTCGAATATCTTGTAAAATACTTCCTTTAAGCAAACATTTTGCCTTCGGAGAAAATAAGAATTCATTGGGAGCCAAGTTTGGCGAGCAGAGTGGATGCTGAAGCAAGAAAATTGCGGGGTGGGTCAGAAATTGTTTCAGAGCAAGGACGTCCTGTACCTGGGCGTTGTCATTCAGAAAAATCCACCATCTTGCCTCCCACTTTCCTCTTTCAGCGAAAGAGCGCACAGACATGTGGGCACTGTGAGGTGAGACCAGAAGTCTTAAAAGGTATTTAGAGTTCTTTTTCATTGAAAGACATTGTCCCACCTTCCCACACTTCCTGTCATAATGTATCCCGTTTTCATGGGCCCGGGGAAGGAGGTGGCAACTTCGAAGCCGCTCCGGCTGCACATCGTGATGCAGTGTGTGCCAGGATGTGCAGCCGGATGTGGCGGGTGCTATAGAGGTGCACCGAGGCCCTTCCTCTCACACAATGAAACACAGAGTGGCCTGTGCTTCTGCCCAAGAGAGAGCTGGAAGTACCCAAAACAGCCAGGTGAATTGTTGGCCCCAATACCGCCTGCCACCGACTGGATTCGAACCTGGACCTCGCGCCTGAGCCCCTCATCCACTGAGCCACGGTGAAAAGGTGGATTTAGAGAGTATACCTCATTGCAAGAAGGAAAAGAGAAAAACGGGGAAAACTTTACCTCCCACTCTCCTCCATGTTCAGAATGAAGAAGGTCGGTGTGGGCGTTGTTTTTCGCTGCATGCAACACTCAGGTCCAGCACCTTTTCCCTGTGCATCAATTCCTGTTCTACTAAACAATCCCATGCTTCAGCATCCACCCTTCTCGGTGAACATGGTTCCCAGTTATTTCATTTTGTTCCTTAAGCCAAAAAGTTTGCTGAAAGGAAGGAGATTGCAGGACATTCGCAGCAGCTACAATACAAATACGAGTGTGTTCCTGGCGCTTCGAGTATAAGGCATGTTTGTAAGGGCAGAGTAAAAAAAAAAGGGAAATATGTTGATGCTGAACAGGGGTACTTCGAAGAATGTAGGCGATGGAAGTCGGAAATAGTAACCACCTACCCCGTCATTGAGGAAATTCAGCCTGGGTCATTTTCATTACACCTAGCATAATGTTTGTATTGAAAGCATTTTAAGCATTCGATTTTACGTGATTTTTGAATAACTATTGGCAGGTAAACCTACTGCAGACAGGAGGAAACGATTTGCTTTCTTGCCATGGAAAGAGTTACCATGATCTTGAGAGAATAGCACCCAAGTATCGCCTGAAAGCGTTTAATTTATGGCATTGCTAGAGCTACAAGAGCGTCCTATGGAACTTACTATTGACTGCTTAAATGTCCAAAATGTAGAGCGATCAAAAACAGTTCCTCGTAAACGTTCTCTGAAAGATGTGAATTCCTTAAGGACATGTATTGGATTTCTCGAATAAAAGTATTGAAGGAACTTTCTTGAGATTCATCCTATATGGAATAATGTCTTCGACCCATTTCTTCGTTTCATTCTTTTCATCACTTAAATTGCATCCTGTGCAAGTGAAGTCCTGCTCCATCTCAGGGGTCAAAGGCCATCATGTAGCCAATTAGTCTCGTTGGAGGTATTTTCTCCCTTTTTCTGGGATTATCTGGTGGAGAAGCGTGTGATAATACGGTCATACTACGGAAGTTATTATCATACCTTAAGTTATCTTATATTTAGGAGTTATCTCATATGCACGTCCTGCGATTAATTCCATTCCATTCCATTCCTGATGAGATAGGTCTCAATTTTATCTGATTCATTATCCTTCCTACGAAGAGACCTTGGAAAATGACCCATCCTCCTATCTTTTTAACCAGATTTTTCTGGAGCTTCATTGAACTTGGTTACCTCTGAAAAGCAATTTGTTGAAGAATTAAAATATCCTCCATCTCATTTATGCAGGGAAAGATCAGCCACCATGTGGATTGCATTGCGGACAAATTACAACTATATCAGAAATAGTTTGACGTCATGTAGCGTCAGGCTTGGGAACCTTTGGTCCAAGCCCTCGTCTTGGATACCATAGATGAGTTTAAAAAGCATGGGTTTAACTTTCACGAATGTCCTTTAAAAAATGTTTGGTGATAAAATGGGGCTGAGTGTCCTAAATGAGCGTCCAAAGGGTGCTTATTCCTGAAGATTGAACGTGCGAAAACCCTTTTTGAGAACCTTTTGAATGTCCTCGAGAGCATCAATGTGCCACTTGGAAATGTCATGAGTATTAATTATCTGTAGGAGCCCAGAATGTAGATGGATTATTGTGCCAAGAAAGATGAGGAAAAAGAATTCTGCAAAATCTTTAAACCAAAAGGCAATGCATCACTGAGCGATGCCGGGGTCATTCGTAAAATAAAAAAATAAAAAATTCCCACATTCTATATGTTTGAAAGCGTCATACTACGTGAAGCACACATTCCAGTCATAGCAAGTGTTTCCTCTTGTAATCTACAGCACACTTCAGACTCAGCGAACAGACACGATACCGCCTTTACTATGGGTAGAAGGCCTCTCACGTGGATTTCGATGCTCGTCAAACTTGTGACTCTCTGGTATTCAGGTTATGCCGGTATTCGCCACACGAAGAAGCGCTGAAAAGCATCAGTTCAGTGATATGTCTATGGTCGATTCGCCACATGTGGCGAGTGACAAACGTATTCCACGCCATAGAGGTGGAGGAAGACTGGAAGCATATACAGTATGACATCTTGCAAGTCGCCTTTCCATAGCTGCAAGCTCCCGTCTTCCATAGATGATATTTTGGATTTTTTCCAATTCAAATGCAACTGCGATATAAAAAACAATAAAGTCTTTGTAACTCTCCCTCTCATGAGCTTCTTTCCATCATTCGTGAGAGCTTTGAAAGGACTGAAAGATCTATAATCAGTGAAGAAAGCGTCATTCTGCAATTCTGAAATTCTAGTTTTTGAAAGATGGACCCCACACGTTTTAGTTCCTTAAACACTATGATTGCATTATTCCATGCAGGAGGAACTGGGTCAGAAGAATTCCATGGATTCGTTTGCTCACCTGCAGTCGGTTGCAGATCTTCTACAAAGACCAATCATAATCATTGGGGATATTTTTTGTGAGTACTCCATGTCATGCACTCCATTCTACTTCCTTTTGGAGATAATACCCAAAAACAACCTGAGGGGTCAGTATAAGCTGTCATTTGTGACTTGCCAGGTACTGTTCTTCACAATGCACCTGACATACCAAGCTCTCAAGAAATAAATGCCATCCTTCTCTTCAACCTGGCCAAAAATGGATTCTCTCCCCTGGTACCCCTTCTCGGCCTTCTCGGCCCTCTCGGCCGTGTCGACCTTCTCGGCCCTCTCGGCCGTCTCGGCCCTCTCGACCTTCTCGACCTTCTCGGCCCTCTCGACCCTCTCGACCTTCTCGACCTTCTTGGCCCTCTCGAACCTCTCGACCCTCTCGAACCTCTCGACCCTCTCGACCTTCTCGGCCTTCTCGGCCCTCTCGACCGTCTCGACCGTCTCGAACCTGGTGAGAACCGACGAACCGACGAACCGACACATTTCAGATGTTGAAGTATAATTCAATTTCAAATATGCAATTCAATTTTAATTGAAATTGAGGCTGTCTATATTTCGCTCTTCTTAAATCTTCTGAATCTTCTTTAAAATGTTCTGATGAAAAACCCATTTAGAACAATTCAATCGTATCCAACCTACCCTAATTTCCCTTCAGAAATCCTTCAGATTTGATAACCATGAGAGGGAGACTCATTCAAATGCATGAGACACGATGCACTGAATTCAAGGGGGAAAATATATTGGGCATCATTCTTTTTAAGGTAGGGAAAGGATGCTGTTTTTCGGATACCAAGTATCACATTTAGCAAGAACTGTTGCATTTTTTTTCATAGATAATTGTTACTGTGACTTCTAATGGACCTTGTATTAATGAAAACAAGGAAAGATTTCTTTAATGATAGTTCAATTGGGATATTCAATTGAATAGGAAAAAAATACTCAAAACTTCAAACAACATCCTCAAGACGCATGTATACAATATGATGTCAATCACACAAAGAAGCTTCCATAGGACGTTTCTTCATATCCCTAGAAATAGAAAACTGGAATACTAGTATCCACATTTTCACATGTATTGGCAGTTGGGGGTGTTTTGACTTGCTTTGCGGCAGTAAGTGCAATAAATGTATGAACTGTATTGCTAGAAAAGCAAAACTTATGCGAACTGGTGCACTCACATTCTTAGCTAGTCTGATCTTTCGTAGCTCAGAGAAAGACAGTACTGACAATTATGACAGTTAAATACTTGGAAGATTTTACTACCAATCAAGCTTGCCTTCCAAAACGCAAGAAAAACTTACCATCATTCTTCCTTCCCAAAAGATGTACAAGAATACAAGTTGTGCTAAAACAACATTGGGCTTAAATTGAGGATTAAATAGAGTGATCAAAAAAGGAATGTAACCTTGGCTGTTACTTGTCATTCAAATTCAAATCATTCCCCATTGGGGCACAGATATGTGGAGCAGTACATGCAGTATTTTCATTTGCTTTGCCCTCCAGCACTGACATTCAAGTGAAATCTGCTGAATGTTACAGACCTTTTTTTTTTACTGCAAACGGAGTTTCTTAACCAAAAGACCACATATTTTCCGCAAAAATATGTCGTGAATATTGTTGAAGTTGACCTGGTGGCCAATAATTTTGGCGAGTAATATTTCAGCGACAAACAGTAAGATCCTTTCCTTTTTTATCAGCCTAGAATTGGAAAATGAATCATGACGTGTTTCAATGCGATTAAGCAAGAAAGTGAATTCTAAATGAAAAAGAATATATAAATATTAATTGAAGTTCAAACAGGTTTGTAAATAAAACTTTAAAAATGTAGGGATTTAGGTATTAACAGGAATTCCTGTAGCAAGTCATGCATGCACAGGGAGAGAAGTTCCTCACTTGAATGAGTCCCAAGTCAAAAGTAACCACTGAATGAGAAGCATACCCTTTTGTCTTGGCATCATAATTTATATATTATACGGCAAAATGATGCAAAATTAAATCGAGTTGAACTGTGATCTGCTTCAACAATAAGGTGCACACAGATCAGGGAGAAAACAAAATAAAAGAAAGATACTCACTTGCTACAGTGCGTTCTTGTAAGCCCAAAGACGCACGAAGTCGAGAATGCACTAGGGGAGAAGTTCTTCACTGGAACGTGACAAGACTACGAATGAGCTTGAAGCCCATCTGACGACTCTCTTATGCCCCAGGCACGTACGACGGGAGGGAGGCAGCTGGTATGTGCGTCATGGCTTTTGGGGGCGCGACAGGACAATAGCTTCTCTTTTCTGGGCGGGAACAAGTTTGACACATGGAAAATGGAGTTTTTGTATGAGTAGCGTTCAGTATATGAGATGAGATAAAAGGAATACGATTTTAACCGAATATGCAATGCACTCTTCCGTTGCAAAAAAAAATCTTCAAAATAAAAGCTGACCAAAAAACTATACATTACACCCATCTCTTTATCGGCCTTCAGGAAAAAAAGCGAAATCCTATTCCAACTTCAACGTAGTTTCATATTGAAAACCTAGTTTCATATTATTTATATTTGGGTTACTAATTATTCCCGATTTTCAACCCAAAATGGAAATGCTCAATGAGAAAAATACCATTACGCCAGGCATTATAATCTATGTACTAATCAAAAATATCATAGGTCATATGGAGCTGAACTTCATTCTGTGTCACCAATAAAGTGGGCTCGAGAAAAAGAAACGAAATAAAAAGTAAGAAACTCGCTTGGAATAGGCCGATCTTGTAAGCCCGAAAGATGCACGAAGTCAAGAATGCACTAGGGGAGATGTTCCTCACTTGAACGTGACAAGACTAGGAATGAGCTTGAAGCCGATCTGAAGGCACTTCTAAGCCATAGGCATGTACGACGGGAGGGAGGCAGCTGTTATGTGCGTCATGGATTTTGGGGGCGCGACAGGACAATAGTTATTTTTTTCTGGGCGGGAACATGTTGCACACTCGTAAAATGGAGGTCTGTAAGAGTAGAGTTCAGAATATGAGACAAGATGAGATTGCTTTTCACCTGAAAAGAAAATACTGATTTGATAGTGGGTCTGTGGCACCTGAATAAAGTCTTCGATCATTGCTGAACCTGCCCAGCAAGGACTGAATGTAAAGCAATAACGCAAGTAAATTATCTGGGATCGATGAGTGATGAGGACGAATCCTCATCTATCAATATGCTTGCTCTCTCACACCTTGAAAGCATCATATATGCATTGATTCCTCTCCCAGTCAATTACTGTATCCTTAGCACTGACCGCTTCTTGTTTTTTCCATCCCCTTTGTTACGCCACAGGAGGCATGAAGGGACTGTCAATCAAGAGCTTTCGAGGGTGTGCTTGGAGCCCCTTTGATGGATTTTCTCAGCGTGTCACCTGTCACATCACCTTATACGCCCCCTTCCCGAAGATAATTGCAGACGATCTAGCTTACTTGTGTTGTAGCTTTTGCACTCACCTGCTCCTTCAGTATAAAAAACATTAATGCAAATGGAATAGAATAATATCCTACATTAGCTTGGATTGAATATTAAGTAATTAGTAAATGCTTTCGCCAAGTTCTCTCTTTTCTTTGGTCGGGTTTTCAAAAATTTGCCTTCAGAACCCTTATTATTCTGTTCATGGATTATTTCTTCCCCTGATTATATATTAGGGATGTTGCATACAGTTTGTCATAATCAAGCCCTCAACCCCTTCCCTCCCTCTCCTCCAAATGTCATTCATGTCTGCACCCTAAGGGGGGGTTCAGTGGCGTCCTGTTCCAAGCGCGGTGGGAGGGGCGCCAGCCACCCCAACCTAAGGTATAGATCCTCCGCCCACACACACACACACACACACACACACACACACACACACATACACAACGCTAAGCGTCCAAATCCCCCTTTGTGGCCCCTTTGAAAGCTCTATTTGGTCTCCTGCAGGGGCCGACAGGCTTTTGACAGGTTTCTGTAATTAATGGCACCCATTATGGATCCATGCCGACTGTTCCTTTCTGGGTATGAACAAAATGTATTTGTGTAAAACAATGGGGCAGCCCGCAGGCTGGATCCGGCAAATCATTTGGTCCAGCCCGCGAATTCCTCTGAAACAGTTGGTTACGGAAAAGTGTTGCAAATTTCATCCAGTTTGCATTGAAGATTGGTTCTTAAATTTTTAGTGTGACCCATAATCACCCCTGAAAGTTTCCGTGCGACCACCAGCCTAATCGAGTTTGACAACCCTGCCATAAACTATGGATTGGATATATTTCAGGTATCCGAAAAAATGACCCCAGACAAAAGCGGGCATACATTTTTGTCCCAATTGAGAAATAGGACAAAGTGGTATCTGCACTTAAAATATACGATGACGGTTCATAAAGAGTTAACGATAATTTTAATAATTGGTTCATCTACTCATAACTGCCTTCTAAAATTAAGTTATTTACTTTTTTAATATTGAAACTTGAATGCATTGGAGGCTATGATTCCAGATGTTTATTTTCATCGTACCATCGTACTATAACAGTACTAAAGGTTCACTACCTTCTCGTTCGCCTTCCCCTATCTCGCCCTCACAATTCCAATTTCCTATTCTTCCCTATGCTAAGAAATATGTATTAACTCTCTTGCCTCTTTTCTTGTCCTCTATAATTCCTTGACTTAGTACCCACTTCCTCCCCCCGCCCCCCTACATCCACCCACCTTCGCCCATCTCCGCTCACCTGTCCACCCCCTCCGCCTGTCAATCTGACTTAGTCTATCCTATTACTTTAAAAACTAGCTGGTACTCGTAAGACAATCACGTCTTCGTATTTAGGGTTAATGGATTTCTGCTTCAAAAAATTAAAATTTAAATTAACACAGCTGGAATTTTCAACGGCCATATTTCGAATCAATAATATTGCGTGAGCCCGCCATTTTCCCCCGCCTCCTCCCTTAAACTAATCCCGGAATTACCCAATGTACCAAAATACGGGTTTGGTTATATAGCATTCAAATGAGGCAATTTTACGAACTCGAAATTTTCGTTTATCAGAAGAAGGAGGGAAGATGTTTCCCATCCTCTTAGATCTCAAATTTCCCATTTTAGTTCCCGAGTTTAATCTCTATTGGACTGACCCGACCAGCGGATCGTGCCAGCAGCTCGTTCCGGAATCGAGTTTCCTGTTAGGCGCAGGCGAATACGTGTCAGAAGGATTATGTTGCAAAAAAAGGCACCTCGTTCCGTTGGCGCTCGACGCGATCAGGTCATAAAATGACGTCACCCTCGGCAAGCAGCTGGCAGCGGAACGCAGTGTACGATGAGAAAAGGACAGGCCCACACGAATGTGACGTCATGGGAAAACTGGATGCGTCAGCAGCGCCGCTTAGGAGGACGAATCCCGAGACCCAGAGTTCTAAACTCAGAGGCCTTAGTAAGATGTGGGTTGGCGCGATCGGCCCGACACAAGCTCGGGGAGGGGGGGGGTCTGTTAAGTTTGATCCGGCGATGGAGTTTTGGGTCCGGTAGGACCACTATTCGAATCGGAACGATCGGGTCGGTTTCGGAAAAGTTCACCCACGGAAGCTCAGGCGGACAGACAGGAAGACTTAACCTGTGAAATATTCACGTCTGATTGTGGCAATTAGAATTCTATCGAATAGCATTGAGATGAGGGTTTAAGAAGGATTCTTTCAACCGCCAAATTTGCGGTCTTTAATAAAGAGATGGAGCATGAGATTTTTCCGTCATCAGAGGCCATCAACTGACTTTGAATCCAAAAAGAAACCCCAGCCCCTGTGCCTATAAATAAATAATTTAGCGAGTTACCCCTGACGGAGTGAGACGAGTCTCACTCCAATGCAGGGGATGATTTCGAGCACCGCAGGGAATGGGGATGAACTCTATCAGGCTTACCCGACCGGCGGATCGGATTGCAATGGAGTTTCATGTTCGGTGAAGGCGAATACGCTAGAATGCACCCGAAGGAGTCTTTTCCTCGAACCGTTTACTGCTGCTGGGAATAACGACGCCTCGTTCCGTCAGCGCTCGATACGATGACGTCGTTAAATGACGTCACTCTTGCTCAAGGAACCACCAGTGGACGTCGTGATCTATGAGAGCACGGAACAGGCCAGCACCAATGTGACGTCATGGGACGTCGAGTGGAAGCCTCAGCCGAGTCAGTAGAGCCATTCAGAAAAAAGACGAACCCAGAGACACCGAGTTCAGAAGTTAAGAAGCCTAAGCGGGCTACGGGCCGGCCATTATCGGCCCGACCAGACCCGCTGGTAGGATCCACAAAAATCTCGGTTCGGCGATCGAATTGCCGGTCGAGTAATCGCGGTAGGACCACGACTCAAGTCGGGCCGTTCGGGTCGGATTCAGAAGAGTCGACCCATGCAGGCCTCCGGAGGAAAGCCAGGAGTACGTCGGCTATTATTATATCGATGTTTATATCCTCCCTTCGTACAGACATAATAATAGTTGCTTTCAGCTTTGTGTTCAGTCGTAATACAGTTGATGTTGAACTGGATTAGGGCACTTGCTGATCTCCATGGCTTCCATGTCAGATGTGTTCATATACACGATGGTTCAGGTTCGATCATCTGCCCTACTGATATTGAAGATGCTGCCCTTGCAGCTCAGCTCTGCACACTGCGAGCATTGCCATGGAACCATATGTTTGAGTGCATGAAGAATAGGGATGTAAAAATCCCGTTGTCATCTCAGTCCAGTGGCGGATCCAGGGGGGGAGGGACGACCGCACCCTTATGGCCAGTCAAGCAATCTATTTGTAATTTAAAGAACAATAGCATCTACTTTAATTTTTATTGGGCCCAGTGAAGTAGATATTCAAGTTTTTACTTTAGACGAGAAATGAAAAAGGCAATAGGGTGGGGAGTGGCGGATGGTGGGGGGAGGGAAGTTAGGTCGGAACTATGGAACTGCCCCCAATGAAAATTTCTCTATCCGCCGTCGTCTAGCTGGACTGAAGTTGCAACGCAATTGAGACTACGGAAGACTGGAATTCAACCTCAACTGGATTACAACCGACACAAAGTTCAAATCGACCATCAAGTCGGAACGAAAGGAGGATATAAATATTTTTTAAATAATAGGGTAGCCTAAGCCAGATTGACAGGTGAAGGGGAGTAGCGGAGATGGGCGAAGGGGGGTGGATCGAGGGGGGGAGGAAGGGGGCACTGAGTCAAGGAACGTAACGGACAAAGAGAAGGAGGCAAGAGAGGGAATATATATTTCTTGGAATAGGGAGGGGAGGATGGTGGAGATAGGGAAAGGCGTACGAGAATCTAGTGAACCTTAATCATTGCTATAGTATATGATGATACAATGAAAATAAGCATCTTGAATCATAGCCCCCATGATTCAAATTTCAAGATAGTAAAGAACTTAATTTTAGAAGGCAGTCATGGGTAGATGATGCAATTTCAAAATTATCGTTAACTCTTGATGAACCGTCATCGTATCACAGGGGTCGTTTTGTCCTGGATTCATATTTCTGAATAAATGAAACACATACACTTGTCGATGTTGAGACACATTCACGCAGAGATGTGGCTGATTATCACCCATACTTTTAATATATTAAGGGTTAATTGCCACTAATTATTCTAGTAACATATTACTGATTTTTCGTTTCCATTTATAATAAAACAATGGAAGATACAAGGCACCTCTCGATTGGAAGCACTTCTTTGAATCGATAAAAAAATTTTTTAAATTGGTTTCATTATAAAGGGAAGAAGGACTCTGCTCAGCTATGAGCATGGACTCATCTCGGTGCAATGCTTGAACGGACTTCGGGGAATGGGGTCATTTTTGATCGACTACACTATGAAAAAATAATCAAGCTTCCGCACATGGCTTGGAAGCGGATAGTACGGCAAATCCCCGACCGGAAATCTGTTGATTGTGGGCGTGTTGCGGGATGCCATGATTGCATTCACTTCCTTTTGCATGTTCTCAAATTTTAATTGCTCTAAGGCAGGGATGTCAAACTTTAATTGGTCGAGGGCAGGAGAGGTTGGTGCAGGGGTGTTTGAGGGCCCCATGAACTCATCTCACACCATATTTTTAATGCGGGAAACTTGAAATTCGCAGCAATTTCCCGAAGGCTATTGTTGATGAGGATTTCTCGGGCCGGATGAAAGGGGAAAAGCGGATCAAATTCGGCCAGAAGTCAGCCAGTTTGACACCCCTGTTCTAGGGTCTTGTAAAGTTTTTATTTTTATTTTCATTTTATCTCTATCCTATTCACTTTAAATCCTTTTACTAGGGTGGAGAGGATCAGGATTAGGTCCCCTCCTTAATCCACCCCCCTGAACCACCCATCACTCCCCACCAACCCCATCTCCACCCACCCTCCTTACAATCCGTTCATCAGTTTAGGTGGAATTTCCCGGAATGACGGACAGATTAGCCTCTCATGTGCATTATATGGATAACACATATCTAGTATATATAGACGATCGTGACTGACTGACTGACTGGCTGACGCTAATTCTAACCATGTTCTAGACATGATGAGAGGCTGAAACTTGGTATACACATAGCTGTTAGATTACTGACTCCAGAAAAATTCCTACTTTGGGGGTAAGTGCCCTGGGGGCTCATTCCAGGGGGTCTCATTTTGTAAGCCTAGGTCTAACCCTCAGACGGACGCTTAGGCCTAAGCCATTCTCAGGCTCCCCTTGCCTTCAACAAAAGGGAAGGAACGCGAGTAGCTAATGGGTTGTCGATTCCAGAGAAAGTCTAACTTCGAATGCCCAACTTTGGGGGTCCATGCCCTGGGGGCACGTTTTGGGGGAGGGGTTGGGGGACTGAGTTCGCAGGCCTAGGCTCAACCCATGGATGGATGCTTAGGCTAATACCACTCTCATGCATTTTCTTCCTTCATGGAAGCAGGAGATAAAATAAATAGCTGTATCATTCCACACCTTGGACGAAGTTTGACATAGAAGGTACGTGCCGTGAGGTGATTGACTTAGCAGGCCAATAGGTATCCCTTGGACAGACGCAGAGGCCTACTCGAATCTTGCCCGACCCATTCGCATAGAGGAACTTCTCGGCCCATCTTACCGAGCATCCTTTTGTCTTAACCTGACGCGCTAGGCGTTCGAGCTATGCC
>CAJPEV010001489.1:0-31521 GCA_905338385.1 Darwinula stevensoni
TATATATATAAATAAATAAGTAAATAAATTATATATATATATTTTTTTTCCAGCCGTTTTTGGTTGGCCCTCTTGCTGGAAATATTCATCTGAGAATTCCCAACTTCCATCATGGAATAAGTTACACAGAAACACAAAGGATAAAGTTCGTATTTTCATTGGTCAAAAATCCTATGCTAATCAAGTTGGAACCATTATTAAACATGCCGATGAGCGGCCTTCAGGAGCAGGAATCGTTTCTGATCCTGCTGTCATCGTTGCATTCGGAGATTCGGATTTTCTGCGGTTCCATGTCGGATATTGGCCTGTGTCGGATATTGGCCCATGTCGGAAATTGGCCTGTGTCGGATATTGCCCTGTGTCGGATATTGGCCCGTGTCGGAAATTGGCCTGTGTCGGAAATTGGCCTGTGTCGGAAATTGGCCTGTGTCGGATATTGCCCTGTGTTGGATCAATAAAACAATGTTCCTTTTGGACGAGACTAATTTGGCGAGCTGCCAATCGGATTGCAGGCAAATGGCCCAGGCAATTTGGGCCAAAACAAATTCCATCAGAATTTGGTTGGCCCATAGCGCGATTCTAGTAGAACGCGCCGAATTTCAAGTCGATATTCCTAAAACCGCGAGGATGGCATTTAAATTACCTTACCTCACCCAAAAAAAGGTAGGTGTTGATTTTTTTTCTGGCCACATTTGAGCACCTCCACATCTTGGAGGCGGCGCCTCCCCGATCTTCCTCATCATGGAGGGATGGGAGGTCCATGCCTTCGCTCCTCCCATTCAACATTTTTGACGGGAAATGAATACAGCTCCAACATTTCGAATCGGAGGTTAAGCAAGCAGAACTCTTCCTTGCCTTCCGAAGAAGTGCCTTTGAGAAAGGAAATTTGCCAGTCGACCATGAGAAAGGGAGAGGGGGCAACTTTCACTGGGAATCGGAGAATCGCTCTCGTCTCGCCCTCTATCGGACGAACTCGGAAACGAGAGTTGCCGTCGTTCTCGAAAGGCGACACTGGCGTCGCTCACTTTGGAAGGATATCCAGGATGAAAACCCCGGGGGCGATTCCTCAGCTCGCCTTGAAACCCAATCGACCGAATTTTTCTCGATTTGTTTCCACGGCCCTGAATGCAGATTTGCGGAATGGCGCGAACCGACGCGAGAGCGAGCGTTTTTCAGGGGATTGCTTTCGCGTAACGCAGTCGCATTGGCACATGGCAAAATAAATGGCGCAGGGGATCTTGCAAGAGAAAATAGCAATGGACCCGCCGAAGACAATCATTCTCGCAACAAGAAAAAAAAAATGAAAGTAATCGCGCTTGGCGTCTGGACTCACCGTCGTCGTCGTCCGAGGTCATGAAGTGGACCAAGTGGACCATTCGAGGAAGTGGACCAAGAGTTCGAACGGTCGACTGCACACCCGGCGGTGTGCCTCTTCGAGCCGAGGTTGTTTCTCCTCTATTTATGGGTGTAACTGACATATTCGGTACTAAAAATAAGTACATCCTTTTCTATACATAAAGGCTACTTTTCGTCGACGAATATCACTTTCGGAAGCATTGAATAACAAAAAAATAATGTGCGCATCTTTATCGGCCCAGTCCGTAAAAATGGCTTCCTAAGCACTTAGTTTTGCGTTGCATGATGGTGAAATAAACCTAATTTTAAACGCTGATTGTGACATTTATTGCGTTAGTAGTGAAAATGAAGGTGACGCAGAAATGGAAGTTGAAGCCGAAGCTGGAGATGAAGAGCACGATGATGGGCAAGAAGGAGCAAAGGAAGACCAATTGGACGAAAACGGCTCATGCTTAGCGGGAATCCCCGTTTCTTGACTTTTACGGGGAATCCTGGGTCGAAATTGGATATCCCGATCTCAATAATATGGAAGATTCTCAACTGAATTTCGCAGATGACCAGGGTCGATTTATATTGGGTGAAACCAAATATAGAAAGTTGGAGACGAATTTTTTCGTGAAGATGAATGATTAATGCTTAAATACCTGCGTGGAACTGAACAGGAAATGGATTCGAATGAGATGCATAGTATTTGTTTTTAGATGCATGAACATTGCAGATGAGGAACCACATGAACCAGCATGATTTATTCATTTTTTCTCTCGAAGATGAAATCAAAGGTGCGAAAAGAGGAAAAGAAGCACAGAAAACAGACCTGCATGCACCATCAACCCAAATTTCAATCAAATATTCTTAAGACACGTGCAAACCTGCCTGAATACATGCATGAGATATAAATGCGAACTTTTGCCTGGAGCGTGTTGGTCAAAACTCATTGATTGTCTCCTAATGTCCTAATGTCCTAATGTCCTAATGTCCTAATCTCCTAATGTCTCCTAATGTCTAATCTCCCTAATAATTCCGTTCCTCACAAGAGGTTGCGGGTTAAACTGGAGGCGCACGGGATCCAGGGTAGGACGAGTGAGTGGATCAGTAGCTGGTTGGCAGGACGAGAGCAACGGGTGATGATAAATGGGGAAGCGTCGGAGGAGGTCGGAGTCGCAAGCGGTGTCCCTCAAGGCNAAGAAGAAACTAGATGCTTTCATGGACAGGCAAAAAGGTGGGGGGCAATGTTGACGTAGGTACTAGACAGTAAGCAACTAGGATAGTAAAAAAAAAAAAATACAAAAATATATAGCTTTAAGAGGGTTAGGCCTACCCTAAAATTAAGGAACGCTCGACCTCGACACATGATATCGAAATGGGCGAAATCGCCTCTTGATATCACTAACTCTCCTGACTCCTAATGCGAAATTGCTGAATGAAGGAGGGGGAAGGGGTGCATGGGACACTGGACCGCAAAAGGAACGCGGACATTCGAGATGCTGATAATGGCACGCGAAGTGAGGGGAAGGATGTGGGAGGGAGGATGTGGGAGGGAGGATGTGGGAGGGAGGGATAGAATCAAGGGAAGGAGGGAAACTTGTGGGTATCGTTGATCTTCGTGCAGAGACCGGGGAAATTCGGAGACTTCTCGATGCAATATTTCCCGATTTCGTCGCCGGTTTTGGCCGCGTCGTAGAGCGGCAACGTGCGGCGCGGCCATCTGGGAGAGAAATGCATCGCGAATGTTGCGAAACGTTTCGCGAATTTCGAATTCAAACACCTGGAGAGCAGGAACGGTGCGCTTACGTGGGTTGAAAGATGCAGACGTAATAGACCGATTTGCCGCACTTTGCTGCGCCACAACCAACCTGTTTCAGGAAATCGCTTTTCGATCAATCCCCGAACTCTTTATTAATCGATTACAACTTCTGAGAATCGCGCTTTTCTTTTTTTTTTTTTAAGAAGGAAGTTTATTGAAATCAAGGGGATTGCAAAAGTACGTGCGAAAGCCTTCTTTAGGGGGATGGTCTCGCACTTGATCCATGCTAATCGCTACTACTACGTATCGAAAGGAGTGGCTGAGATTTCTCCATTTGTTACACACGTTTCTGAAATTTCCCGGCTGTCACATTATGATTGAAGCTTCAAAGATGGCCGATAATAAAATTTAAAATAGTCCTAAGATGTACAGGCGACAGAAAGAGGAGTCCCTTGCACGAACCGATCTCATTGTTCCATGTCGCGAGACCCACCTGGCAGAGGTGGCCGAATGAACACTTTCGAGGACATACCTTCGCCGACTTGGCCCAAATGATTTGGAAGTAGGTCTCCCAGTCGGCTTCAACATCGTCTCCGACCCCGGGGAGTCTGTAGCTACAGGGAAATGACCTCGATTAAGTGCTTTCAAGGAAGAGAAGGACGGAGACGAATCGCGTGCTTACACCTCGCGGTATGGATAGCTCTGGACGACGCGGAACCAATTGTCGAGGCGCGACCGCCCAGTCGACGTCGCACGTGTCTTTGCCAGAGCAGGAGGTGGTGTGTGTCACTTCCGTCGGAGGACCTCTGAAAGAAAATTAGAAAATTATTCCCTCAACAAAAGGACCCAGAAAAATACGTCAGGAATTTAAACTCACTGGTTTCGTCCCTTTCGGCCCAAAAACAAATATCGGCCTTCTCCTGCGCCCACTTTTCCAGGGTTTCGTCCTGCACCTGTGCAAGGGTACGCTCAGAGAAAACGATAAATCGAAACGATACACTTTTCTCAGTTATTGCATTTGGATTTATTTTTCTCCAGAGGAAGCCAGGACCCAGAGGGGGGGGGGGAGGGGAAATTCCACGTTTGTCTAATGGCCACTGAAACATTTTGTCACGACCCTTCGAGGAAGCTGTGACCATGACGACGAGAACCAACCCTATTTTGAATTTTAATTTTAACTATTTGTCAATCACGGTACCGATTAGGCAAAAACAGGGAATAATGTTGAGGGAATCACTCAACTCAAACATGGTATTGTGTATACCGCAACACTCAATTGAAAAGGGCTGGTGCGCCGTATGCATTGCCATGAAGAACGCTTTGTTCCGCTTTTGTATCTAATATACTCGTATAAAGACGATCGTGACTGACTGATTGACTGACGCTAATTCTAACCATGTTCTAGAGAAGTTAGAAATCTGAAACTTGGTACACAAGTAGCTATATGGATGTAGAGTTCAGAAAAAAATCCGACTTTGGAGGTACATGCACTGGGGGTACTCATTTTGAAAGAAGTTGGGGAGCAATGTCACTCACCAATTCGAGCATATTCCGAGCCGGAGGAAGGGCTATCTCATCGCTGCAATCTGCGCACCCATTCTCTTGGCCCAAGGCTACTCTGAGACGGTACTCGTTCAGACTCTTATAGGGACTCGATACTAATAGAAAATTGCTCGAGTATTACACACGTGCAAGTCAATATGCCATTCGAATGAAGCAGTTCGACGGGTAGAACCGGGAGATTTGTAGCGAAGGGGTGGGAAGGGCGACGACGTGGTCCAAGTGTTTGGATGGTCCACTGCACACACGGCGAAGTGCCTCTTCGAGCCGTCCGTGAATTTGTGGGGATCCTCGCAGGTGAAAGTGACCGTCGATCCCGCGGGTGCTGGGTAGTTCCCATTCCAGCCGTTTTCGTAGGTGGTCCTTGTTCCCTCGATCTTCGGGTGTTCCGTCAGGCACAGCCCTGAAACATAAAACATTAATAGAAATTAGTTAATGATACGAAGTATCATTAGATGTAAAGGACGAAGATGTGAAGGACGAAGAGGCAGGCGCCTGACAGCGGGTGAAGGCGATGCATCCGTCGCTCGCAACCAGGTCACTCGTGCCATTCGTCACCAACTGGCACGATCCATCCGATCCCCGAAAGTTGAAGGCACGGCAGGGCGGATCATTCCTGACGCATCTGACGCTGCACGTTTCCGGATCCCTTTCTTGACATTCCTGGTTCACGCTACCATACGTCCACTGATAGTCAACACTATAAAAATACACATGCTCCTTCGGGATCGTCGTCTCGAACAAGAAGGAGAAAACGAGTAGTTTGGTCCTTAGAGAAGCCATCTTGCTAACTTCGTATGTGCCAGATGGTCGACGAGAAAGAACAGATGGGACTGAGTCGATCACTATTGGAAAGAACTTGAGCTCTACGACGATTTATTCCATTGGAACGAACGCGTTCGTTTTTCCTTCTGCCCTATTGATTTTCTAGAAAAGAGAGAAGCAACATCATTCTTGGATTTTTTTTAGTTATCGACCGGCGTTGCTTAAAAATGGACATCGTTTGTTTAAGGAAGCGAATGCTCAGACTTTCTTGTGAACTGCTGAAATGAATAGAGGTGGATCCCTTTCATATTTTTTACCGTGTTTTCTATTCACTTGAAAACGAACATAATTTTCTTAGTGTTTCCTTACACACCTTGCAGAGAAGTTCGCATCAGTGAAATTATCTACTGGACCGGAATGGAATCAAAGTGATTGCATTTCATCTGCCTCTGCAATGATAAAATTTGGCTGCAAGTCAAATGCGCCAGGGAGTTTCCTGAGGCGGTATGCACTACGCGAGTATATTTCAAGCTCTTCCCTGTAGTAAGAAATATGATGGTACGTATTTTTCTAATATTCTGTGCCCGGTACAATATAGAAAACCCAGACTCATTCCTTATTGCATTATATTTATTCACCCAGCATCACTTTAAAATGGACAGTTTACGATTAAGGGAGCGAATGCTGAGTTTTCTTCGAAGTTTCATGTCTGCAGAGTCACAAACTAAATTATGATATATCTACCTCTGCCAGCGCGAAATTATTCACATCGACCACATTTCGAGAGCTTCTCTGGTGTATGCGAAAGCGAACATAATCTACAGGGTGCGTAAGAAGATCTGTTACAAACTTTGGACTCACATAGAATGTCTCCCGGGTAGAATCTTTTACAAGCCTATGGGCGTGTGACTTGTATGGACATGTAGCTTAAAGTTGCAGATGAAGCAATGGTCTCATCAAGTAATTCATTGTGCAAGTTAAACTTTCATGGTAATTCATCGCGCAAGTTGAACTTGCATGGTAATTCATCGTGCAAGTTAAACTTTCATGGTAATTCATCGTGCAAGTCGAACTTGCATGGTAGTTCATTGTGCAAGTTAAACTTGCACAGTCAAATCGTCCGGGGTTAACTTGAACAGTTCATCACGGTGTGCAGGTTGAATTTGCATGGGCAAACCCTTGCTTATATTAACCTGGATAGCACATTTTCGTGCAATTTCAGAGAAGCACTTCATCCCAGCCAGAATAATGATCGTATGCCTTCGGGTACTGGTACTTAATTTATTTTCGAGCCAGTATGTCAAAAACCATGAAATAATTTATTCCTCGCCCTCATGAATAAAATGAAGAAGCCGCTTCATGATGTCAAATTGTCCATAATTAAAGAATCTGCAGCAACTTTGTCAATGCCTGCATTCAGGCCTTTCTATTAAGCACACCTTTTCGATTTCCATACCTTTGTTGGAACGCGTCTATGACCCGCGGCATCGAGAGTTGCAGTGGGTATTATTGGCTACGCAATTGCACCATTTATTTTTTTTATAGCCATTGTTCCCAGTGGCATATTTTACGGGGGGGGGGTTGGAGGGTGCTGCTGCCCCCCCCCCCCTGGTGCTCTTGGGACCGAGTCTGGCGTCCCCTTGGCGGTAAGACCTTTTCCCCCTGATATGATTCAAATGGGGTTTGGCGCCCCCGCTCTGTTGCCATGCCTCCTGACCCTTCAGCCAAAATACGCCACTGGATCGTTCGCCTTCCTCACAAGCTTCTCTTCATCCCTCGAAGACTAGGACGTTCTAGTGCTTGAGGATGGTCTTTCCGGGCTCCAGTCGGGCTTTCTTCTCATTTATCTATGCAGCCTTGACTTCTGCGACGGGCCTCTCATGCTTATCTATCAGGAACACTGGGTTGTTGGGAGACTTGTTCTTTTTGTAGAGTTCCAACAGATAATCATGGAAACGGGCTTTCGTGCTCATAATCACGGATTTGAAGGCGGATTAATCCGACGAAAACCACTAGAGCTGTTGAATAACGATCCCTTTCACTTGTGTCGCACTGAACAAGGTGAAAGCGAAAGGACAAATTAATGTTTTATCTCATCGTTTACCCTTATCGTTTTCCCTAGGCGAGGCGTACTGCATGCATTCTCTCCGTAAAAATTCACTAACTTCGCATCCTTAGGGGACTAGATAAAACTCCTGAACTTGCATAAAGGTCCATCGTGTAGGTCAACTTGCATGAGAAAGAATGCATGCAAGTTAACATGCATTGGGAAAATAGGACGGGTTCAAGTTGCACGGTACGTTTAATCCATGATCAACTTGCTCGGGAAGGTCAACTTGGATACGACATATCCACAGTGAAGCGAATCAGCTAAGCAACATATATTCCAGCAGCACATATTCAAAATGACCCAGTTTGAAGCTAGTTAGGCCTCGTCCTATATTGTCTTCGCCAGCAGAGAAAACAAAATACACTAACGCAAGGTTCAAACTTAGGCATATGAGTAGCCCTGAGCTCGGTTGACTGCAATGGCTTCATTAAGAATATTGATTTTTTCAGATAAAACCCACTTCATAAACGCAAAGAAATTCACTTACATTTTTTCTGTTAAGCGCAGACCCAAGCCACAAGACTAGGAAAACAACGGTAATCGCAACAAAGTGTGGCACGATTTGAGGAATGACGCGAAGCCTTACATCATCGTACCATCTCCAAACTTCGCGATTCAATTAACAGATGGTGGGTGACCAGGCGGATGGCCTTTTCGTTGTCAAGTTCGTTGTCAAAAACTTATTTTTAGAGAGACTTTTGCCATTTTTTCCGCCAGAAAAGAAAGGGCGCCTCGAGATAAAACGCAAGAGCGCAACAACAAAAATGTATACTGTAATTAAACAATTCCTACTAAGAGTCCGGATGATATGGTTTATCCTTACCTAGAAATCATGCTTTGCAAACACAGATGCATACAAAGGGTGTAACGAGTAGCAGCCGGTCCATGTATTCTGGGAATCTGTCGGTTGAAATGCACGATAAAACTAATTTATTTTGTCTCCTTATCAGAATCGGTTAGATATTCCCGTGTTTGAGCGAGAGAAAAAGCGTTGGACCTCGGTGAGCGAATCCTTTCAAGTTCCTTCGCTCTTCGGTCAACATGCGAGGCCTCAGAGAGAGTTTCTTGCTTCTGTGCTTGGCGNTACTAAATAAATTATCACTTGAAGTTGTCGTTCTTGTTGCTTTGGTTGTTTTTGGCAAAGAAACGTTTGTAACAGAACTTCTTACGCACCCTGTACTTGCGAGTTTGTTTGCCCATCGAGCAAACAAACGCGCTATTGTAGAGCTTTCGACGCTTCATTCCGAGGATAGTGATTCATTAAATAATTTATGTTCATAGTGGCAAAAACGTATTGAAAGCATGCTCCCGCCGGAATGTGTATCGAGAAAGAACAAACCGATATTTTTTCATCGGAATAATTACTCCCATTGCTTTTTGTGTGCTTAACCTCAACTCTCTTCATAATCTGCCCTGATGGGTCTTTTTTTTTAAAGTAGGAAATGTGCTCAACAATCGAAGGGATACTTCTGATCCAAGTTTTAACTTTCTTTAGTTCTCTCTTTAATTGAATCAGAAGGTTTCCAGAAAAAGCTTATTTTGCAAAAAATTTGCCCTGACGGTTTTAACCAAAAAAATTAACATTTTTCCTGAACTCAGTTTCAGTCCATGTCATGTTTCAGCTTTCCATGTCTCTCCGTTTCACTGGAGAGAATGTGTCATTGAAAACATCACTCCCCAAAAAGAGTGCCCCCCGGGGTAATGTACGTCCAAAGTCGGATTTTTTCCGAACTTTGCATCCCAAAAGGTACAAATGAACCAAGTTTCAGATTTCTAATTTTTCTAGAAACATGGCTAGAATTAGCATCAGTCAGTAAGTCACTCAGTCACGGTCGTCTATTTCCTATCTATATCTGCGTCGTCGTCCTCCCGTTTTCATAAAAAAATTCAGAAGTGGCGGACGGGCAGGACGCTTCCTTGACGTTTCCACAAGTGACTGGCGTGACGGAAATTTCAAATGGGCGTGGTCTAGAGAACCCTTCTTTTGATATTACGTGCAGGTATATTTCCAACTAAGTATAAGTTCTAATATGGAGGATATAATTTCCGAGGAAACGTTATTCTACCGATTGAAAAATCCTCTTAGTATACCTAATTCACAAACGGGGATAATTGAAAATAGGACTATGCAATTAGGAAAATATCGGACTCACGATGAATCCTTGTAGTCGCTATATGCCCTTGGGAGTTAGATAAAGCCACTAGCACGCTTTGAAATCGAGGCAATACCGCGGCTGTGGCGAGATGAGGTCAGGGGACATCACCGCAGTGGATGGCGCTGATAACTTTCTTCTTTTCGTCGGTTCCATTGTCCCCCTTCCCTTTCTCTCCTTCCTCCCCTTCTCCATGCCCCGTAACAATGTCTCCTAGAGTCTGCTTCAAGTGGAAGATCGAAAGACTAGGACGTTCTAGTGCTTGAGGATGGTCCTTCCGGACTCCAGTCGGGCTCTATGCTCTATTCTTCTCATTTATCTATACAGCCTTGACTTCTGCGACGGGCCTCTCATACTTATCTATCAGGAACACTGGGTTGTTGGGAGACTTGTTCTTTTCGTAGAATTCCAACAGATAATCATTGAACTGGGCTTTCGTGCCCATAATCACGGATTTGAAGGCGGATTAATCCGACGAAAACCACTAGAGCTGTTGAATAACGTTCCCTCTCACTTGTATCGCACTTAACAAGGTGAAAGCGAAAGGATGAAGGAACCTTATCGTTTTCCCTAGGCGAGGCGTACTACATGCATTCTCTCGTAAAAATCCACTAACTTCGTATCCTTAGGGGTCTAGATAAAACTCCTGAACTGGCATAAAGGTCCATCGTGTAGGTCAACTTGCATGAGAAAGAATGCATGCAAGTCAACATGTATAGGGAAAATAGGACGGGTACAAGTTGCACGGTACGTTTTATCCAAGATCAACTTGCTCGGGAAGGTCAACTTGGATACGACATATCCACAGTGAAGCGAATCAACTAAGGAACATATATTCCAGCAGCATATATTCAAAATGACCCAGTTTGAAGCTAGTTAGACCTCGTCCTATATTGTCTTCGCCAGCAGAGAAAACAAAATACACTAACGCAACGTTCAAACTTAGGCATATGAGTAGCCCTGAGCTCGGTTGACTGCAATGGCTTCATTAAGAATATTGATTTTTTCAGATAAAACCCACTTCATAAACGCAAAATAATTCACTTACATTTTTTCTGTTAAGCGCAGACCCAAGCCACAAGACCAGGAAAACAACGGTAATCGCAACAAAGTGTGGCACAATTTGAGGAATGACGCGAAGCCTTACATCATCGTACCATCTCCCTACTTCGCGATTCAATTAACAGATGGTGGGTGACCAGGCGGATGGCCTTTTCGTTGTCAAGTTCGTTGTCAAAAACTTATTTTTAGAGGGACTTTTGCCATTTTTTCCACCAGCAAAGAAAGGGCGACTCGAGATAAAACGCAAGAGCGCAACAACAAAAATATATACTGTAATTAAACAATTCCTACTAAGTGTCCGGATGATATGGTTTACCCTTACCTAGAAATCATGCTTTGCAAACACAGATGCATACAAAGGGTGTAAAGAGTAGCAGCCGGTCCATGTATTCTGGGAATCTGTCGGTTGAAATGCATGATAAAACTAATTTCTTTCTTCTCCTTATCAGAATCGGTTAGATATTCCCGTGTTTGAGCGAGAGAAAAAGCGTTGGACCTCGGTGAGCGAATCCTTTCAAGTTCCTTCGCTCTTCGGTCAACATGCGAGGCCTCAGAGAGAGTTTCTTGCTTCTGTGCTTGGCGCTTTCGTTGATACCAACCCTACGGACGGAAGATTGCAAGGATATAAAAGACTGCAAGAGCTGCGTGAAGAAGGAGAGTGTTTTTGGCCAATATTGCAGGTGGTGTCCCAAACGCCACAGCTGTCATGCCTATGCCTCTCCGCTGAACAAGTGCAAATCGGCCGAGATCTTAGTCCATGAATCGGAATGTGCGAAGGAATCATTTCGATACGATCCCGACGTGGCAGACAAGATGTTGCGACTGTCTGCAGCTGCCTACGACGAACGAGATCCCGAAAAGTGCTTGCGGACCATGCTGCCAGAGTCGGGCGTGGTCATCGAGAGGAATGAGACCAAGGAATGCGACTTGTTCGGGAAGCGATGTTCGGGTTACGTTGCCATTTCGCAACCGGAACAAGCCGTCATCATTGCTTTTCGTAGCTCCAAGGATTTTTCTGAAGCCTTCGACGATTTTCTTCAAGGCATCGGTGTTCCGAAGAGCTCATTTCAAAGCGGTAAAGTCAACTCTCGTTTGTACAACGCGTTTGAGACGCTGTGGCCAAGTCTGCAGAAGGAAGTGGAAACCCTTCTCTCTCGACACCCAGACTATGAAATATGGGTGACCGGGCATTCGCTTGGGGGTGGCATCGCCTCGATGGCGAGTACTTGGCTGGTCGACCAGTATTCTGGATGGCAAAATAAAGTCAGGTTGTACACCTATGGCATGCCCCGTGTCGGTGACCACGGTTATGCCCTTCAACATGACAGACTCTTGAGCGACAGTTGGCGAGTGGTTAACTCGAATGACATCGCGCCACATTTCCCCACTCGGGACCCGAGCATCCAGGATTCCCCTTACCATCATGGGATTGAGATTTTTTACCGTCGTGGTGCTCACAGTGCACGCGCTCCCCATGAGGAATGCCGGGGCAAACCCGATAACGAAGATGAGAACTGTAGCTTTTCTGTGCCAAGACCATGGTCAATCGAGAAACATAAGTCTTACTTCGGCATCGACGTCGGAACTCACTGTGAGAAGGTTCACCTACATCCAGGAAAGTCACTCGATTCCGAAAATAATAATGGGTTCCACGAAGATGTGCCGACGGATTCGAAGCCATCATATTCCAGTTCAATTTGGGTAATCGCGTCATCTGCATTGGTCGTCTGGGCACGTGAGGTGCTGTTTTTTGTCTAGTGTGACGTCGCAGCTTTGACAAGTACGTCCATTTATTCAATGTATTGAATTGTCGCAATCGTCGCAATTGTTGAATCACAACGGGGAAGCGATTTGAAATTCGTATGCTGTCGGCTTCAATTTTTGATTTCATTTTCAGAATCAAAATGCCGCTTAAAATGATGGTGTGAGTGAAAAATCTGTTACACTGAAAAATAAAGAGGACATCTGGCGTCCTGAACTGTGTTTTTGAACATTCGAATGTCACTGGGCGTGGGGTCCGGTGAGTACTGGGAATGGGGCGTGATCTAGTTGCCTTTTGCCAAAAAAAACTCCATTACAGCACCTGCCTTGTGTGGTGGTGCGTTGTCCTGGTGGAGAATGGACAGGCAATTGGCTTTCAATAGACGCAATTTGTTCACTGCATTTGTTCAAAGAAAAGGAAATAGATCGGTACTATTCGAGGGAAATAACAATTCCACAATCGAAACAAATCAATCTTAGGACACGTCTATAGGGACGTCTTCTCACATCGTGCCGACACGAAACTGCACAATTCGCAAACTGCCAAAAGATGGCGAGATAACAGCCTATCCCGACCTCCTTGGGTCAGCTTCCTACAGCCTTTCGTTGACCCAAGACGAGCGTGAAAGACGTCGGCGTTTGGTTGGCCATCAACCAGCATTGCCACTCTGTCGCATCCGACACGGGACCCAACATCGGGGAAAACGATTTTTAAGGAGATACTTGGACACTGCTGCCAAAAAAACAATGATGTTCTAGATCACGAACATATTTTTAGCGGGAAAATTTTCCTTTCTTTCCCCAGCAAGGAAAGTGCGTTTTAAGATAAAACTCAAGAGCGCTTCATTGAAAAGAACTTCGTTAAACAATTCCAACATAAAGTGCGGGATGCTCTGGTTTACCCTAACCTAGATATCATGCTATGCAAACACAGATAGATATATCAGGGGCGATGAGTAGTGGGCGGCAATGTTTTCTTTGATTTCGATGGTCGATATATAGGAAAAAATGTTGTTTCCATGACATTTCATGACAAAACGACCAAAAAATTCGCAAATTAAGACCAGACCATCTCAGAATTTGATGAGATTTTTTATGCAAGATCATCATGTCCGACAACTCGGAAGCGCAAAATTCCAGCCCCATCGGGTCAATGGGTCAGGGTGCACAAAATGTCACGGCACCCTCTAACCTCCGAATTTGATATCCCTGTAACTAAAAACTATTCGTACTTGAACCTTCTCCGAGGTGTCGATTCACTGGAAATTGCGTTAAATATTCAAAATGTCGATTAAAGTAAAAAAAACACAAGTTATTTATAGACAAAAACTTCACCATGTACCCCAAAAATTAAAATTACAAAAAATGCCACGAAAAGGTCAAAGTCTCTGATATAGATACGCTAAATTACAGAGAAGCAAAATTTCTTGTAATCCGTCAATTCATTTTTGAATTAGAAGATCCCTAATTCATATGAGGTATTCTCACTCAAGTAATCGACATCGTGGTTGTGTGTGCGACTGGGATTTCTTTGCAAAACATAATGCATGATGACCAATCAGAAATATGATGGCATTCCATATTTCAGAGCTCTAGCTCAAAAGGTTTTGAAGATATGGAACGCCAAATTAGCCCTGAATGGGAAAATTCACTCTAATAATCAAATGTTTACCCCAGGCCCTAACTGTCTTAGAACAGAGTTCGACAGTCGAACATCTCTCTGCTGAAAAGTAGACTTACATCGAGAATCATTTTCCCAGTTTCAACCTACTATAAAATGTATACATCTAGAGAAAATCATTTGAATATTGCATTTTACTGTATCCTAAATCGTAGCATTTTATTGGAACTTCGTATTCCTAACGATTTTTCACCGATAATTAAATAGACCAAACTATTTTGGGAGCGTTATAAACGGAAAAAAACCCCCCACAAAACTCTTTTCTTCCTCACAACCGGGATCCGCATGGATACAGTAAATGAATGCGATAAAAAGAGACGGAAGCACAGGGACACTCACAACCGGTCAGAATGTTAAAAAAGAAGTAAATCCAACGTTTCAGAAGCGTAATGCCTCCTTCTTCACGGAGTGAAGAATCTAGTCGAAAAAGTAAAAGAAAAAAAAAGCTCAGAATATAGGGGAAATGAAGTGAGCTAACAACTAGGATAAAAGGGTGGGGGGGATATCAACTACGAGGAAAGGTGCGTGAGATGAAAATTGTAAGAATGTTTAATTAAAATAGAAGACAATTGGAAACGGTAAGGGGTTACAGGAAGGTGGTAGAAAAGTGAAACACCAACTGGGGTCGTATCACGACCGAAGGAAAAGGAGGAATGAGTTGAAAAAAGCAAACGGGGAGGGGGGAGGTTGTTGGGTGTATATATTATCTTGGTTGCTTGCTTGTTTCATTTATTGTGGTTGTTTTGCTTTGTTGGTTTTTCTCTCTTCTTTTCTTCTTTTCTTCTTTTCTTCTTTATTTTTTTATATCATGGGAATGAGTGTCACATGTGGAAGGCCCTCATCAATTTAAAGGGCAATTGAGTTCATCTCTCTTTCATATTTAATATGTTGTTGCTTGTTTTCTCTTTTCTTTATTTTGAGTGTGAATTTTGTTTCATTTTGTAATGGGGTCCTGTTCCATACCCTATCACGTTAATGTTGGGCTATGCATGTATTACCCACATTGGCATGAGTGTCTGTTGAGGTTTTCCCTTGGGACTCCTTACCTCTTATTCACGCACGAGATGTACACCCAGGACAGTAAGGAAGCCAGAAGGGACGAGACGAAATTTGCTCATCAGAAGCATGAACAGAGAAACGACATTCTTGTCATAGGAGTGACTTGAGAGTGACATCAACGCATGGATGTAATGGAGAGATAAAACCATCCCTTCTCAGGAAAGGATATCCTGAACAGAAAACCCCGTCATGAGCGATGATGTCAAAGGGCGAGACGCCTTGATTAATGATCTCGAACGGAAAACCTTATCGGCTTCATCCGGGAAGACCCGGAAAAAAAAGGAGGAGTCGAAGGAGGTCGGGGGGGGGGGGGGAATTGAGAAAGGAGAGAGGGATAAAGAGAGCAAGTGCGAGGAGAAGCTTGTGGGGTGGGGCGGGGCGGGGATGAAAAAGAGATCTGGGTGTGAGACGTTTTTCTGGTGTCCCTGGTGTTGTGTCTTTTGTCCCTCCATTATTGTATCTCATTATCCTTTTTCTTTTTTAAACATTTGAATATTAATATGAAAGTGTAATGGTTCTTGAAATTCCAACGGTGGGTTTTCTTTCCTGAATTTTCTGTACCGAACCCGAGATTACCTAATAATCCCACAGTCGTGTGTTGATTAGGGGTCGTTCCCTATCCAATGCATGACACTATTCTGAGTCAAAGACCAAGTCATCCACGGCCAAAAGAGCCAGGACTACAAGGTTATGCCTTTCCAGGCCATAGTCAAAGTCCTAGACACTAGGCCATAAAACGTTGCAATAATCTCATTGTATTGCTTTAATTTCAAGAACCCGAAAGTTGTTTTGTTGGTTATCATCAGGTTATCAGCAAGGCCCACGAGACTACAGCCTATTAAGGGCATTGGCTAGGCCATCCACCGCTCATCGCGCCAGGTCCTTCGGGCTCGGCCATTCTGAGCCCTAGGCGCCTCTCATTACTTCCTTGGGCTTCATACTTAGCAGTTGCAATCAAAGGGTGCTACTAGCTGAATGTGTGTCACATCTTGACTGATCGACTGCAAGTTCTCCTTTTGAGTACATCCTTTTTTGAAGTATCTTTTCTGTATGTATTATTTATTCGTTAAGTCAGGCGTGGCGGTTTGTGCCATTGCTTCCATGAAATAGTTTTCTGTTTGCGTTCCATGTTATGGACGATTTATTTGAAGTCTCTTGATTTATATAACAACGTATGTCCTTTGTTCCATATGTCGCGCAAACGGGCCGCTCCTCCTATCAAAGTGGTGGCGATATTTGCGAGGAGAGGTTGAACGCGAAGAAAAAAATGGTGAAGGGGGTCCCGCAGGACGGCGACGAGGCAGTCGCTGCAGATAAAAAGAAGTTGGTGCTGGAGCTAGAACATTGTTTGCCCCTGCGATTGCGCATGCCGAAATCGGTCCATTAGGAAGTGCTAGCCGTAATGGCTAGAATGATTGGTGAACGGCACGGTGCTGTACGTAGGGAGCGTAGGGCCGCACAGACTGCTGAACAGCAAGAGGCAGCGAATGCTGAGCTCCGGAATAGGAGAACCGTGCAGCCTGCTAAGCAACTTGATGGAAGGAACGCATCACTCAGGTGTCGAAAGCGGGAAAGCATGGTCGGCCGGGAATTGAACCCGGACTTCCTGCTTGCCGGTCAGGTGTGCTACCATTACACCATGGAACTTGGGACATTTTGTCATGCCTCTCCATTTCATTTATTATATGCACAGTCGTTTGCAGCAGCAAGCACTGCAGGCTGTACATTTTGCTGAAGGGAGGCATTTCGTTTCACATTGCTACCACAACGGAAAAGTGCTCCTGCAGCAAGTCACACTTCATCTTGAGGCTCTGAAGGTGCTGTTCACTGGTGGTAATATGGGGGCGAGGCATTTGCAGGAATTATTCATTAGCTTTGTGCCGCACATGCGCCAACTTCCTTCTGTGCTAACGTCTAGCAATTTCAACTACTAAGTCAACTACCAGAAAATTAGGCCGACAACGTTGATCACAGAAAATACAATTCTTCACTATTCGAGGGAACCAACAGTTCCATAATCGAAGCAAATCAATTCTAGAACGACACGTACACAGGGACCTCTACTCTCATCAATCCGCCTCGATATTGCGCAATTCGATCAACTACCAATAGGTGGCGGGTGACCTGCTCATCCACACCTCGCTGGGCCAGTTTCCCGCCGTCGGCCCACCTTCCGCCCGGCAAGACTGGGGTGAATGCTGTCGGCGTTCGCTCGGCCTTCAACATGCGATTGCGCTCTGCCGAATCCGCCATGGTCCCGCTCGTGACGACAGGGACCCGGCCGAAATATTTGTATGGCGGAGCTACTTGGACGCTAGAGCCGCCAAGCAACAATAAGTTCTTTGTCTCAAACTTATTTTTAGCGGAAAAATTTGCCATGCTTCCCCCAGAAAGAAAGTGCATTTCGAGATTAGACTCAGGAGCACTTCAGCGAAAAAATTCATTATACAATTCCCATAAAAAGACCGGCTGCACTTGTTTACCCTTACGTTGATATCATGCTTTGCAAACACTGGTGGATACATTAGACGCCATAAGTTGCAGGTGGCCCAAGTATTCTGGGAATCCGTCGGTTGATGTACCTGATAAAATCAATATCTTTTGTCTCCATTTCATCAAGTTTGGCTGGATAAACCCGTTGGTGTACTAGAGAAAGAGAAAAGCGTTGCAATTCGGTGAGAGAATCCTTGTAAGTTCCTTTGCTCCTCGAACAACATGCGAGACTCGAGGGAGAGTTTATTACTACTGTGTTTGGTGCTTTCATTGACCATTTCCGCATGGTCGGAAACGTGCTTCGACATGAAGGACTGCCAGAGCTGCGTGGAGAAGAAAAGTTGGAATGGTTCTCCTTGCAGATGGTGTCTCAGAAGCAACAGCTGTCATACCTACGGCTCGCATGCGAACAAGTCCAAACGGGCTGAGAATATAGTCAGTATTTCGGACTGCGCGAATGAACTGCCTCGATACGACCCCGACATGGCAGACAAGATGTTGCGACTGTCTGCAGCTGCGTACGACGGCCGAAATCCAGAGAAGTGCTTGCAGACGATGCTGCCAGACTCGGGCGTGGTCATCAAGAGGAATGAGACTACGGAATGCGGTATGTTCGAGAAGCTATGTTCGGGTTATGTGGCCCTTTCGCACCCAGAAAAAGCCATCATAATAGCTTTTCGTGGCTCGAAGGGTTTTTCTCAAGCCTTTTATGTATTTCTCCACGGCATCGGGGTTCCGAAGACCCCGTTTCTGGACGGAATGGTCCAATTTTACTGGTACGACGGGTTTCAGTCGCTGTGGCCGAGTCTGCGCGAGGAAGTGGAATCCCTTCACTCTCAACACCCTAACTACGAAATTTGGGTGACGGGACATTCACTCGGGGGTGCCATCGCCTCGTTGGCGAGCACTTGGCTGGTCAACAGACATCCCGAATGGCGAAGACAAGTCAAGTTGTATACCTTTGGCATGCCCCGGGTCGGTAACTACGAGCATGCCCGTCAACACGACAATCTTGTGAACAACAATTGGCGAGTGGTTAACTCGGACGACCTCGTGCCGCATTTCCCTCCTATGCTACCTAACATCCTGAATCGTCCTTACCATCATGGAATCGAGGTTTTTTACCGTTATGGTGCTCCTAATGCATACTCTTTCCACCAGGAATGCCATGACAGACCTTATAATGAAGATTTGAGCTTCAGCTTAATTACTTACCCTCAGTGGTCAATCGCAAGTCACAAGTCTTATTTCGGAATCGACGTCGGAACTCATTGCAAAAAACTCGTGCACCCTGGTCAACATCACCCACCAGGTCAAGGCAACTCATTGGGGGATCCACAGTTTTCTCCGAGGAATGAGTCACCCGGATATAAGCATGATAATGGGACCTACGAAGAGGTGGCAGTGGGTTCAAAGTCATCATCATCTGATTTTGGAGTGATTTGGGGGATCGCCGTCATCATCTGCTGTTTTCTGGGCATATAATCAGCGAATTGGCTGTCATTAATGTTAAGTCACCGCAATGAAACAATATTAAAGCCGTATGCTGTGGACTACGACTTTGATATAATTTTCATGATCAAATTGCCGCTTAAAATGAGGGAGTGAACGAGGCGTCCTTTTCAGTGAAAAATAAAGAGGATATGTTGCGTTCTGAACTTAGGAACTACATCATTTATGTTTACATTTCAAGTGGAAGTTTCTTTTGTTTGGGTTTCTTCTCACTGCAACCTGCGCATCCCGTCTCTTCGCCTAAAACTAATCTGAGACGAGACTCGTTCAGGCTCTTGTAAGGACTCGATACTGATTTGAAATTGCGCCTGTCTTACTATCCTTGATAGTCATCATGACAAGCGAACGGAGCAGTTCGATGGGTTCAGACTTGCAGCGAAAGGGCGGGAAGGGCGACGACGTAGACCAAGAGTTCAGGCGGTCGATTGCACGCACGACGGTGAGACTCTTCGAGTCGTCCCTGCATTTATGGAGATCCAAGAGTCCAAGGGGGGACTCGATCGAAGTATTGAAGCCCATCCCAATCGAGGACATTTCGTCCCATTAGAATAGGTGAGAACGTTCCATCTCTGCTTGGCAGAAATTACACTGTGGGCCACCGAACCGAATAAAAAGAACTGGCTACATCGCAATCAGTTTAAACAGTAAAATTGAAACGATTGCGCGGGAATGTTATTACGAAGTAACTCGCCCTTAAGGTAGTAGCGGAGGAAAAATCGACCGTCTGGGATTCGAAATCTGAAAAGTAATTGCTGTAGGGGGTCCCCAGGGAAGTGCAAAGAGGTGTCGCACAGTCACCTCCGACCCATAGTTTGGCCAAAAGTCAATGCCAAAGTTGTCGCTAGATGGCCATTTGATGAGTCGAATTCAAACGAGTACAACTCGGAAACCGTTGGTCAGAAAAACCCGAAAATAACGTATTTGGAAAGCTAAGACAATCTACTTTTAAATGAGGGGTTGAGATTCAAGCTGACTCAAAAGGTCAAAGGTCAAACGGCCATATAACTGGGAATAGTCGAATTTTTGAGAACAGTATTTCGACCGCCATTCGGGCCACAGATCCACCGCAGCCAAAAGCATGCATTCGATTTTAGGAGACCTATCGGTCGATCTGTACACCAAACCTCATGGGCCTTGCACAGAGCATTTTGGAGAAAAGTACCGAAATGTGCTCGAAATTGGGGCAAAAAACGCTACTCCGCGTGGTTTTTTCTGTTTTTCTCGGCTTCAAGGCAAAAATCGGGAAATGTTCTCTGATAGATCGATAGGAGAGTCTCTAGCTTGCAGGGACGCCAGAATCGTGTTTGTACCTGCAAGGGTTCCTTCGGAAAGTTTATTCAAAGTTGTGCATTTTTTAAAGAAAAATCGCCCCCCACTCGCCCTTGACAATACCTTCACCAGAATGCGTCGCCAGACACATGAGGGTGAAAAATCACGCCAGATTTATCGATGGATCGATAGATATGAATCTTTGGAAGGAGTCCATGCAGAAATCACCATGATGTTTACCCGGACTCCCGCGGAATAAATTACGTTTCTGACAGGGATAAAAATCGGCCCCGCCTCGTCTCTGCCAACGTTTACGCGCTTGCCACAGAATGCGAGCCCTGGCTCCTCAGAAGCAAAAATCACAAAATCTTCTCTGATAGATCGATAGGGAAGAGTCTCTAGATGACAGTGAGACTTCGCTCGTCCCTTTACGGTGGGTGGTTCGCTCGGAAGGTTCATTCAAACCAAAATGATATTTCGCCCCCCATTCAAAAAAGGTGTGGAGAAACGCCCGAAATCGCATTTCAGACGTAACTCGTGAAATTTCCTCTGATAGATCGATAGATATGAGTGCTTGGATGCATTCATCTTTGTGGTCTATGCTCTGGTTTCTTCGGAAAATTCATTCAAGCCACGCGTTCCCGGCAGGATACCCACCGCCCGCCTCGACCGGAGCCAGGCTTTCATCGGAGCGGCCGATCAGGTATCTCTGCTGAAAAATCACCGCATATTTTTTGCCACGTCGATAGCAAAGGGTCTCTCGAGTGTATCTATGCCCGAAGCACCAACTTTTCTCTCCCCGATCACTCGTGATTCCTCTCGTTTCCGACTGTCCCCCACCCCTCTACTCCCTCTCGTACGTTCGCGTGTGAATGCCTCCCTGATACGCCTTCAACGTGGAAATCTGAAAATGTTCTCTGATGGATCGATGGAGGGGGTTCTCTGGAATGTATGGACACATTCACGTTTGCAATGTAAGGTCAGGTTCCCTCGGAAAGTTCATTCAAGCCGAGTGTTTCCGGTAGGATATCCACCACCCGCCTTCACCTGACCCCTGAAAGCCCTTTCATCGGCGCGGCCGATCAGGTATCTCGGGGCAAAATCACTGCATATTTTTTTACTCGTCAACAGCAAAGGGTCTCAAATCGATTCAGTCACGCTTTTCCCTTCATGTCTTCATCCTTGCAAACTAACAGGGGCTGAAATTCCCTTTTCGACCCTTTTTAGCTGGTAGTAACAGAAATGATTAATCGTAAGTAAATATTCGAGATCAGGTATTTAGGATACTACCGAATCGCAGTCGGCATTATCGCTTGTCGATGACATTTCTGCATCGCCGTGAGAAATTCTTTCAACGTTTGAGACGAAGCATTTAGCTCCGACATCTCCAAACGATGAGAAAATGTTTGCGATCGGTCGTCAGCCATCCTTGGCGGTCGTCGAATCGTCCTTTTTATCCTTTTCCGTACGTTAAGTTTCGAAAAAGGTCCGTGAAGATATGAAAATCGCACTTCCAGTTTCGCTTTTCGTACGTTAGCAATGAAATCGGATGTTAAGTTTTGTGAAAAGATTCCAGAGTTCAGGGATTTGTTCAAATTGTTTTGGGAAACGGACGTTAGCCGTTGGGAAAAACTGTAAGTTTTGGCTCCAGGTACGTTAGAAATCGATCGTCGGACGTTCCGTTTCGACTTTTGGGGACCGGAAATCGAATATCGACAACAGTACGTATGCTTTTAGCACGGGTACGTTAGGTTTAGAAAGGCCTATCGCTGCGAGAAGCTCAAATAGTTTTCTCGATCCCGTACGTCCAACGTGGAGTCTCGATGGTGAAATCGAAGCGGATCGTGAATATGCTTGAAATATTAAGCTCGGAAAAAAGAGAAACCCATGTCTCGACTCCGGAAGTCTTCGACACCCGACGAAAAAAAGTTTATTCGATGCGAAACCTAAGAATTATTACCCATCGTTATAAATGACGTCTATTGGGGCTTACGATTCCTTATAGTGTATTTCTTTTCGTTTCCATACAGGAGGGAGCAGTGACATACACGTGTTCGGAAGAGTTGGAATTTTCTCCTCGGTCACACGTGATCGTCTTTTTATTTTCTTTCTGTGCGATACGTGAGCGAGAAATCGATGACAAGAAGGTAATCCCGACAATGCATTTCATCGCATGACGTTAGTTCGAGTTTAAAAAAATGAGAGAAACCGGCTGAAGGGACTCTTTCCGCTTCTATTCCGGCCTCCTAAAGAGATATCGTAACCGGAATGCATGTTGCGATATGGGGGAATCTTCGGAAGAATTCTTTTCACGGTCTCTTCTCGACTATCCATCGGCATTCCTTACCCCGTACGTTAGAATTTCGAAGAGCGTACTTTGATTTTGACCGTCGGACGCATGGATGCGAGAAAAAAGTGCTGAGTTTTGCGGATCGAACGTTAAGTTTTGAAAAATCTCCATCAAGATATGAAATAGGGCTCTAGCAATTGGGAAAAACCGTAAGAATGTTAATTATTTCCAAAACGGTACACGGGAGTTTGTCCGTAAGTGTTTTTTACTTTTTGAAAATCACACGAGACGAGTGAGCGCCACGTTCGTCCGCACACTCGTGCAAGTGCGAAACGAAACTGCCGTGCATGGGCAGTACGCTCCAGCATGGCAACAGGAATCGCAGCAATCTCCTGTCGAGCCGGTCTCCGGCTCGTCCGATGTCGTCGGTCGTGTGCCGTGCACCTTTCCTTCGAGGTCGCCCCAGAGGAAGAAAAGTACACGTGCGGTCTCGTCGGCATCCGTCACCTTTCACACGACTCGAGTTTTAAACGCTCCCCAAGCGTAGGTCATTCCTAAGAATGAGCGCCGGAAGCTGCCACAGGACGAGGCCATCGCCTGCGAACATCGTCGGATGGACCTCCTCGGGCTGCTCGTCGCGGCTTCGATCACGCGTTCCGTGTCTTCTGGCGTGCGCACCGAGACCGTTCTTCCCGCCGGTTTGGCACGCCTGACGGATCCGTCCGTACGCCGCTCGCGTACCCGTCGCCGAATCGTGTCGTCTGTCGGAGCCTCCCTTCGAACGATGCAGGTGGAATGATATCATCCTTTCGAACTAAAAGTGAGAACGAGGAAGAAACCAGGTCGGAGGAAAGGGGAAGGAAGGAAGCGAGACGTTGGCGATTAAATTGTTGCAGAATCAGACGACGAACGATCCCCGATGAGTAATGGGTAACTCGTCCCGAATGTTTGCAATTTATTTTCATCATTTGAGGAAGAGTTTATTTTGAATCCACGGATGCATTCATCGACGGCAAAAAAAAAAAACTTTTATCTTTAACAGGAAAGAAGCGGTGCGAGACGGGTTGGAAAATAGTTGCAGCAGTGCGAATATAGGAAAAGGGCTCACGTGCATAAACACTTTCTGCCTGCATCCCAGCGATGCGAGATGAACAAATTCGATTAAACTCCAAAAAGGGAAAAAAATAGGTTTAAAGTGACCATTCCACCGAAAACTGAGTTTTCACCAGCTGCACATCGGCGCCGAGACGCTTCTGCGGTTCCTCTCGAATTGTAACTTTTGCACACGAGCCCTTTTCCAAGCGAACTTCTCGATCATCGGTGTCGATCCTTTACGGCCGCAGTTGCCAGACGACGTCGAACGACACCTTCGCGTCCCTGTCCCATGCGCTCTCCTCCGGTGAGCATGTTTATGATATCTTGCAGGGTCATCCCCTGACGTAAAAAAAAAAAAAACATCCAAGACATCTCGATGCATCGGGCACTCGTAATAGGGACACCAAAGCATCGGACGAGATGGGAAATCGATCGAAGGTCTTAATTAACACGTGTCCATTTTTGAAACCGCACGGAATCGGACGGGAAGAACGAGGTCGATTGACGACTCATTCGCTGCTCGGTCGAGCAGGTAAAGTTATGGACGCGAAAAGAGCTAAAGGGAATGAACGAGTGAAAAGACAATGTCGAGTCACGAGTCGAAGTTGGAGTCGAACGAGGACGAACACGAAAAATAAATTTCTGATGAAATTATCGTTTTCCTTCGAGAGAGATCGATTCTCATCCTTCGCGATGAAAAAAAAAAAACAGGGAAGGAATCGAAACGGGACGGAAATCCATCTTTGGATGGACCGTGGAAAGCAGACAGACCTCCAGCATCTGATTGAGAAAACCCTGGACGAGAACGGCGATGTCGTCTGCTACCATCTGTAGGACGGCGTCGAAGAGATCCGCACCGAGCAGGTTGAGGATCTCGTTGAGGACGTCCCCGAGGTCACCCCCGCCCAAGAGGCCGTCGATCACGCCCTCCAGCTCGCCGAACGTCATCGCGAAGGACAGTTCCCCGACCGATACCGAGTCTACGAGAAGACGTCGAGTCGCCATCGTTACCTCCAGATCGAACGATTCTCTCTCTCGTTACGTTCCTCGCTGGATGCAGCATCGTTTCTTCCCGTCGAGTTTTCCGGTCGTCCGGAGTTCTGCTTCGTGGAGACGTCTCACTCCGCGAATTTCGACATCGACTCGTTTCCTCACCTGGGAGAGCGACCAGAGATGCACCGCCCACGACGGCGAACTCGAGAATCGACATGTCGATGTAACCCTCGCCGAAGAGAGGCAAGAGACCGAACACGGTCCCGTCCAGGAAGTAACGGTCGGCCTTGACGTCCAGTTTCGGCCAATCGGCGGCGACGTCCACTCGAAGGGACAGGATGTCGAATTCCACGTTCGTCACCTCGAAGTTCGACAGGCCTCGCAGGTCCAGCCCGCTGCAATCGGAGTCGAACGAGTCCGCGAAAATATACTTCCACCGGTCGCGAACGAGAGAAAAATACACGGAATCGTTCGGAAAACGACTGGAGAACGGTGAGAACGAGACGTTCTTTACCGCGAGAGGTCGATCTCTTTCGGCTCGACTGCGTTTTTCAAAAACGGAGTGAGACCGAATTCGCTTCTTCGAACGACCGAATCCGCGAAAAGGATGTCGACGACCAGCGTTCGCGAAAGATGGACTCACTCGATGGAGAAGGCGAGCTCGATCTCTTCCGTGGCGTAAGCGATCTCGAAATGCTCCCAGAGGAAGGGGTCGAGTACGGGGATCCCGTTCTCGGGGTCCCCGTTCAGCATCAACTCCTGCAATTGCATCAGCAGATCCAGGAGATCCTGGCTCAGGTCGCGTTCCACGTTCCGGACGATTCCGGTGAGCGTCCGGAGGTCCGTCGGCCGATCTCGCTCTGGAATCCCCAAAACGAGACGGTACAAAAAGGACGAAACGGGGCAAAACACGACGCTTCGCGATGCGTCGTTTATTGCACGACTCTCGCGGATCCAAAAATCAAAGACGTTTCGAAAGAGAGAAGAACGAAAACGCGGCCGAATCGGCACGGAACGAAAACGGAAACTTTTGCTCGTACCCGTTCGGGGAGAGAAGCGGAACGGCTCGGCTCGGCCCTGCCCGAGAAAGGCGAGAGCGAAGACGACGGAGAGGGAAACGCGATTCATGCCGGACTTCGGAACGGAGACCTCGAGCCACCGACGCCGCGAGAACGACTGGAGTCGCCACGGTGGCGCGGGAGGGGGTTTTAAATCCGGTCGCCTCGCCGTGAGAACGGCGACATCCTCCCGGATCTTCCTTGCCGCCCGGGTGGGCTCGTTCCCGTGCGGGGGAAACGAGTCGAGCGCCATCGAACGGGCGGAGGCCGTCCTTCCCAAGGCCCTCCAGAGTGCTCACGTGCCTAACAGCTCGGAGGTGTCTCGGATACCTGTGCGGCATGTGAAAGTGCGTGAAGGAGCGTGCGGCTGAACCCCTGTCGCCTCTCCTCGTATCAACTGTTCTTGTTCTCTTTTTTCGGGCATAATATCGTACCTTAATTCATGTTCTTGGTGAAATGTATCAAATAGAGAATCGGACGAGGCCGAGGTGACGGCATGATGAGCCTCCGAGTGGGGTATCATTGTACAGACCCCACTTCCGTATGCGCGTGTTCTTCGCTGCCAGACGTATTCCCCGGTATAAATGGATATTTGGTATGGGAATCGCTCGAGAAGAGAAACTGTAGTTCCCTGTGGAACCCATGGATTAAAAATGCACATTTGTCTCATCTCATCTCACGGCATACAATCATGCATACAATTTCAAAGAAACTAACGAAAAAAAAATTCTGTCTGATCTGTGGCCCTTTACTCGCTCAGAATAAAATTAGCCTCGAGAACAGGAGCTTTAAAAGAACTCAATCCCCTTGCAAAAGCGTCTCAGCTCTGCAAGATGCACAGTTTTGCCCGCTTCCTTTTCACCATTCAGACCTCGGATTCTGAAAAAAGTTCTAGTGCGAACGAAAAGAGGCACTGCATCTTCGGGGATTTCGGGATGAGTCTTTTTCGTGTGGAGCACCAAATCTGAAATGAAATACCCCCCTCTTCTGAAAGTTTCCCCGTGCCAGGCTTTCAACTCCTTCTTCTAGCCGAGAGGAACTGGGTCGAGTGAGATTACAGATTTACTTACAGATTTTATCCAGCCGCGCGCGAGAAACAGGCTCACTCGTACTACCATGATGGCTTTTCTTTAGCTTAAGAGCAATGAAGTCTGCAACTTTTTGCAAAGCTTCATTGTTCGCGTCATCATCGGCAACGACATCTGCTTCGACGGAATCGAGCAGATCGGTTTCGTCCTCTTTCTTGGGTGTCGTTTGAAATTTTGTAGGAAATGTCCAACAGGTTCCACGAGAATCCGGAATCGTCTCAGCGTCGTGTCGAACGGCCTCCTCATTAAGAACGATTGTTTCAAGTGTTTCCCAAGACCCTTGCCGTTTCCGTTGGTTAACATAATATGAGAAGGTAGAACTTTTTTGTTGCATCCGTAATTTCGGTTCTAATGCTCGTTTTCGGAATGAGCATGTTTCCTAAGAATTCTTCCTGTACGACGCTTTAAGAAGCATCAATGGTCACGATGCCGATAAGAAACTGCGTTAGGCATATTCTGATGCGGTGTCTCGAGGCACGAGACGAAACTCTAGAATACCCGAATTGGTGGACGGAACCGAGAAGGATCTCTCTTTAGAGAAGCTCTTTTGCATATTTCCCGAAGAAGTAGATCTTTCCAAAAGTTGTCTTCGAGGAAAATGCACGTGTTGTGAAAGCCATGATTTTTCCGTTTCTACACGATACGGAAAATCGCGAAAGCGTCCGCTAATCTTCTTTCTCTTGGGTTAAAGGAGTAACGTGGAATGGAATTAGGCGATAGTTTCCTGTTGGAACGAGATTCGCGGGAGTCCTAGTGTTTCCACAATTAATAAGGCATGGCTCCTGGCTTTTGCCGTTTCTTTTCTTCTCTTGGAATCGTTTTCTGTAAATCGTTTTCAGATAACCCTTTTCCCTCATTTTAAAGGGATCGCATTTTTGCAAGGAGCAGTTCTCCCCGTGCCTGAACCGATCGATCCTTAACCTCATCCTTTCGCTTTCTCCGACGGGAAAAAAGGTTTCACCAGACGACGCTTTTCGAGATGAAACATGCAGTGAATCCGAGAAGCCCCTCCACGCCCAAGCTGGACGGGCACCGCGTCTTCGAAACGAACGAAAGCGAGTTGGAAGGCCGGGATCGCAGCGCCCTCAAAAGCCAGCGACAGAAGCGAGCATTCCCTTCATTCCCTTTCTACTCGCGCTAATATTCTTCCATGATCTCATGAAAGGGCTTTGGTAACGCCCATCACCTTTCTTCAATCCCTTCCGGCGACAAAATTCAACCGTCTCATATTCCTCTCAGAGAGAATCAACAGAAACGAAATTTGGCACACTTCTTCCTCTCTCACCACAGGATCTCTCCAGAAAATTTGAAGCTCCATCTCCCTGGGGTTGTGGAGATCACTAATTTTCGCTTTTGGGTGATGTAAATTTCGTTACGGTTTTTTTTTTCATCCCTTCCCCCCCCCCCCCCCCCCCCCAAACTTTTAAAGGTTTTACCTTTCTTTAACCTCAAATTCAACCTCAACCTTGGCCCCCCCCCTACCCTGGGTAGCTCCTGGGAAGTTTTCGGAGGAAAGAGATAAACCTAACGAAAGATACTGACTTGAAGGTGACAAAAAGCGTCCTTTTTGTTGCTTCCATTGCACCATTTCGCCATGAAAAATGAAATTAGATGCCGCTAATTTAGGGCCTTTCAGTGATGGAACGGTCCCGTCCCGCAGTGTTGCCGGACATCATGTCGGCGTCATGTCGGATTCATGACTTCTTCAGCCTTAGTATCGTTGTCTGGATCTTCTCTTTTTAATGTAGGAGACATTATCGTGCTGAATTCATGGGATGAGATGAGATCGAAGCGGTGGTTTGTAGTGGCCGATCGATTTGGTGGAATACGGATATATCTCATTCGGACATCCCTAAATTAACATGGCGGCCAGTTCGTATGTCGTGCGACATACTTGCTTGTCATCGACACATGCGGTCGACCAGATCAGGACTCGCGATAGCACGCGAAGAGGCTTCCACGAAATTCCTCCATGTCTTGTCTCGCCGGGCCTGATTATTCCCCGATAACGTCTCTTCCAGCCGTACAAAATGACGACGAGGACGATTAAAATTTCAGAGTCGCTCTGTAACATAGGAACTAAACGTTCGGATGATTTAAGTCTCGTAGGACCGCAAAAGGAACGAAAGAACGGCGCATTCGCTATTCCTCGAGCTATTTGGACCCGTGATAATTTTAACCTCCCTGGAAACGCCATCTCGAGATGCCAATTCCGTCACGAGACTCGTTCGTTTCTATGACGATCCATCTTCACGCGATGGTGTGACCTCCCAGGCCGTGACGGTGCTCGGGCTCGCATCAGCGATCTCGTTTCCGCCGTTGCGGCGAGGTCAGAGGGGGGACGCGAACGCTCGGAGTTCCTCGGAAACGGCTTTCGTCCGGAGGGTCGGCCCAGGCTTCCCGGAGATGCGATCGTCGATCTCGTTTCCGTGTCTCCCGTCGCTCGAGAACAAGAGCCCGCGGCACTCGAAGTTCTCGACCCGTTCCGGTCGGCTCCCCGACGCGTAGGACGCTCGGCACAACATTTACAAAAAATCGTCTCTCGTATTTCGGAGACACGGTTCCGTTCCGGCTGCAGTGCATTCGATCCGGCACTCTCCTCGACCACCGTCTAGTTTCGGTTCGATGGATTGCTTCGTGGGCGAACGATACGTCTTCGGCACGATCGGTTCCACGAAGCGCAAATTTAGCCTCATGAAATCGCACGCGACAGTACTATAATACGAGCGGGAGACGGCAACTGCATACGACGAACGCGAGACGCAACTGAGACCGATGTCTTCTACAGACTCCCGTCACGAATGACGTCCTTCCCCGTCCTTCCCCCGTCCTTCCCCGTCCTTCCCCCGTCCTTCCCCCGTCCTTCCCCGTCCTGCCCCCGTCCTTCCCCGTCCTGCCCCCTTTCTCCCTCGAAAGAGCAGCGCCTCTTGTGTTTCCTCCCCGGCCTGCACCAAGCGATCTCGTCGCGAAGACTCGATCGGAAACGACATTTCCCCGTGATGTATCGGACCTCGCTCCGCAACGAAATCCCTCTCACAGGAATCCCTCTCGCTTGAACCATGCAACCGGAATCGCTCCGTGACCGAGCATCATTAACGCCGAGGAAACGTAACGACGTATCGACCGGTCGTAGCAACGGTAACCAGGCGATGGCCGGGTATTTGTTAGCGGCCGAGAGCACACGATACCGTATGAGTTGACCTTCGGCCCCCTCACCCCCTTCGGCCTCCTAACCCCCTTCGGCCTCCTCATCCCCCTCGGTCCACTCATCCCCCTCGGTCCGCTCATCCCCCTCGGCCCACTCATTCACCTCGGTTCACTCATCCCCCTAGCCACTCCCATTGCGTTCCATCATGTAAGTTCATAGTTTTCTTTTCTCCCGCCTTATCGATGTTCTCGATCGATGAAGGCGAGCTTTTGCTCCCCGCAAAACGCATCGCATTTCACATTGTGTCTTTCACACCTCTCGCACCTTTCGCACCTCTCGCCCCGTAAATTCTCCCGATGGCCTCCCCAAACACGTAAGAAGACCGGACTCGACCCGCCCGGGCTCGTCTCGATCTGATTTTTCTTCGTGTTTCGAACGTGCAGGTTCGGGAAAAGGGGAGGATATCTCCACGGTAATCCACAGGGATTACCGGGATTACCCATGACCCGACAACAGATGCTGGCCCAGTCGGCACCCCAACCACCCGGCCCCAAGTTCGGCCTCGGCGAGGGTGAGTCCACCGACGAAACCGATTTCCCTCTCCCACCACTCGTTCCTCATCAAAATAATAACAATGATGATAATAATGGATCCCCGACGAACAGCACGCCGGATGGACGCGTTGGAGTCGAGGCTGAGCTCCACGGAACAATCGAATCGGGCGTTGCTCGAAGACATCATGCGACTCCAGCAGGAGATGAAGGCACGTTTCCCACCTTTTCTTCCCGTCGATCCTGCCCATGTCCCCCGGTCGGCTGATTCCTGCCGAGCCCGTAACTCATAGGCACATTTCACCAGGCTACCGAGTTCGGCGTTCGATGGGCGTCTCCCTGGCTCTTCGAGGGCCACCCACCGAGCATTTCCCTTCGTTCTTTTCCTTACAGAGTCCTAAGATGGAAATCCGATCCAAAAGCGAGGTTAAACTCATACTGTAAACCCATCGATAAAGTAATTTTTTTCGCCGAGCGATGTTCACGGCACGCCGCTGCGAAATCGAGCCACACCCGTAACGACTCCCAAGAGATATCCTGTCCCGGAAAAAAAAAAAAAAAACTAAAAAATTGTAACTCGCCCCCCGTCCAGACGGTGATGAGATCGACAGACGCAGCGCTGAGCCAAGAACGCGACGGTCGCACCGCCACGGAAGGAACCATCAGAAGCGTCCAGTCCCTCGTCACGGAAGTGGACAACCGGGTGCGACGCTCCGAGGAGTCCCTGAGGGAGAACCAGAACGCGATCCAGCAGCTGCTGTCTCACACGAGGA
>CAJPEV010001489.1:31756-55013 GCA_905338385.1 Darwinula stevensoni
CAGGAATCGAAGTGCCACACATACTATCAGCTGCATTGGTAGTGCTCCACAACGGGCAGTACCTCTTTGTATTTTCGCCTGGACTAGGACAAAGAGTCTGAATCTGCTCCCGAGTCCTTCATCGTCGTACTCTTCCAAGGGGCTGTTTCGGTCGCAAAGTACTCTTTCCCGACGAAGCTGCCTTCGAATTAGATGAAGTCTTGCAGCCATGGTCGTGTTCACACGGAGAGCAGTAAGTCACAGGTGGCAGAAAGAATGCTCATGCAACGCTTGGGGCACGTTAATAAGAATACACACAGGTGAGTTTCCGTAGTCCTCTGAGAGGTTAAAGTCGAGATAGAGAGACCTCCAAAGGTGTCTTTATTTTTTCTTTATTTTGAGTCGGGATAAAGTCGAAATAAAGTTAAAGAAAAGATAAAGTCGAAATATAGCCGAAATAAAGTTGAAGAAAAGTAAAGAAGTTTCGTGAAAAAGGCCCCTGGTTCCGTCAGCGCTCGACGCGACACGTCATTAAATGACGTCACCCTCGGGCAAGCAGCTGGCAGCGGAACGCAGTGAACTATGAGAACGCGACAGGCCCACACGAACAGTCGAATATCATTCAAACGAGGCATTTCCCAGGATTTTTTGAACCGCCAAATTTGGGGTCATTAATAAAGAGATGGAGCATGAGATTCTTCCGTCATCAGAGGCCACCAATTGACTATGAATCCAAAAAGAAACCCCAACCCCTTTGCCAATAAAGAAATTATTTAGCGAGAATCCCCCCACGGAGTGAGATTCGAATGCGGGGGATGATTTCGAGCTCCGCAGGGGATGGGGATCAGCTCGATCAGGCAGACCCGACTGGCGGATCGGTTGGCAATCGAGTTTCATGTTGGGTGCAGGCGAATGCGCTAGAATACACTCAGAGGAGTCTTTTTTTCTCGAGCCGTTCACAGTACAGCTGCTGGCAATAAGGACGCCTCGTTCCGTCAGCGCTCGATGCGATCATTAAATGACGTCACTCTCGTGCAAGGAACTACCAGTGGAACGTAGTGAACTATGAGAGCACCGAACAGGCCAACACCGATGTGACGTCATGGGAAGTCAGGTGCAAGCCTCAGCAGAGCCGGTAGAGCCGCTCAGAAAAAAGACGAACCCCGAGACCCGGAGTTCCGAAGTTTAGAGGCCTAAGCGGGCTGCAGGCCGGCCCGACCGGACCCGCGGGTAGGATTCATTAAAATCTCGGTTCGGCGATCGAATTTCGGGTCGAGTTGTCGGGTAGGACCACGACTCGAATCGGACCGATCGGGTCGGATTCGGAAGAATCGAGCCGTACGGGCCTCCGGCGGACATATAGGAGTACGTCGGCTATTATCTATAATATGATATATGGATGTTTCCCTCAAGGGTTAACAGAAAGTCAGCGACATCTAGAATTCTTTGTAGTTAATAAATTGTCCCTAAGTTGCAATCTTATAGGAATAAACACTTAGGAAAGGTCCACTACTACCGGGTGGTCCACTACACCCCTGATTACCGATGATTTTCTAAACTTCTCACCCGTTAACGCATTTCTAACAAAGTGAAATGATACATTGGAAAAGCTGCAGGAATGTTGGACTGTGGTCGCCCCAGTCACCTTCAAAATTGCATCGTCTATACCTGGGGCAGTTTCCATGCTCCAGAATGCAAGTTGCGGATTGGAAACCGTTGGCGAACCAACGTTGAATTTTTTTTCGTCGACAATGGTTCAAATGAAAATAGATAATAAACCATTCTTGCATTAATGGAAGGATGAAGTCATAAAATAATTGTGCAGGAATGTCTTGCGAAAAAATAAATAACTCATTTATATGCCTGGATTAACAAAAGCAGCCCCATTTTAGTATACTAAATCCTATAGGATTCATCTTCATATCCCACATTATTTTGCCTGCACTGTGGAAATGTACTCGGAAGAGGCCTCGCTACCGGAGCTTTGCCTATTTTTCTTTCCCCTATTTCGTAGAGATAATTGCTCAACTCCTTCCAACCGACAGATGATGACGAGAAATGCGACCGACACGTCGAAACTGTCCGGCAACCAGAGCATGCTGCTGGAGAGCAGGTGAGCGCAGAATTCGCCAAAGTGAAAATGCAATCGCGATCCGAGGTGACCGCCGTTCGATTCGACAGGCTCTCCCAGATCCAGCAGCATCTCATGGACCTGGAGGGAAAGTTCATGATGGAGAAAAACTCCCGCGAGATGGCTGAGGGTCAGCTCTTCCAAAGGTAACATCACGAAATCAGTCATTCATTTTGTATTCAACACGAAGAGTGAAACAAAGTCATTGGACTCGGTTACACGATAAAAAAAAATTATTTAGTGCAAAAATGTCTCATATTAAAAAACTAGTGTAAGTGGAATGAACGGATTTCATGCATGCCTTTCTGCACTCTTCTCAATTTCTTCGCTTCTGGAAGCAGCCAGCGAAGCAGCATTTTCTGCACGCCGTTTTGCTCTTTCATCCACTGACTGCGACTCCGGAATGCCTTTCTTCCTCGCACGTTCAGTAGTTCCCGCAGCAGAATAGTTTAAACTTCTCCATCTGGCATTTTCAGAGCAACACCAAAATTCAAATTAATAAAATGGAGCGCTGACTCGAAGCTGTAGATTTACGCGAAGCAGTGTCGTAAACCGGCAACGAGACCGGTCACACTATGACTTAAGATCATGACATATGAACTATGACATGATCATTGCCAGCAGTTACCATAGCAACCATTTCCGTATCCGACAATGCCTCCTACTCTGTTGGTTGTCTTCGCCCGGGAAGGCATTCATTAAATTGCTATTCTTATCGCCGAAATTAGGCCGTATAATGTCAGAGTCGTTGGACTTTTGGAACCGTCGACCCAATAAGTATCGCCTCCGGGTCATAAGCATTTGATTGACACCTACAGTATTGAAATGAGACGCACCGAATGAATTTGGAACTCACAGGAATCAGATGGAGAAGGGGGAAACGGTTCCCGTCGTCAAAGGCTCTCGAGTTCCCTTATGTAACGATATCCAGTGAGTCCCGTCTCGTAGCATTCTAAAGAGAAACGACTCTCGAATTTCGATCGATGATCGGAGATGCATTTCGTCATCGGGGAAACCCCAATCGCCTGTATGCAAATTTTCAGCGAGTTCCGCTCCGTGACCTTAAAGGGAGAGCGCGGTTCTAATTTGGAACGCCCGGGTAGAATGAGGGAAGATTTTGAATTCGACCGAGATGCGGATCGTCTCGATGGGACCGATCTGACCCGTCGCATCGGGCGTGTAGCGAGGTCGGCAATCGAGTTTCCGGTCGGGTGCGAGCGAATACGCAATCCGAGACGTCGAGTTCTGAAGCTCAAAGGCCAAAGCGGGCTTTGGATCGATCCGGTCGGCAATCGAGTTTCGGGTCGAGTGCGAGCCTTGTTGTCGAGTACACAGCCCGGGAAGGCGTTCGGGACGATGCTGTTCTTATCGCCGGAATTCGGCCTTATTACGGGAAAATGATAAGATTTTTTGGACTTTTGATCCGCGAAGAATTGCTCCCAGGTCAAAAGCTTTCGATTGACATTTCACTCATGAAAATCCGTTCACCCCTCCAGGAGGAGTTTCCCGGAATTCCACCCTGACGTGGACAGATTAACCTTTTATATATTGCGTATATTTATATGGATGAGAGGTGGCCGAACATCGACTTCACACAACCCATCCCTAAGAAATAGGTTTTTTTTCGGTCTATACAGTATTTTCATGAGTTTCAGACTTCGCGATTGCACGGTTTCCCATGCCACAGGCACGCTTCGGCACCCTATCTGCTTACACAGCATGCCCTTTCTTTCGAGCCGTTCCACCCACAAGAGCGTTTTTTGCGCAGGTCTGCGAGGGATTTGCCCCAAGGGGTCTCATCAAAGACCTCGTGTTCTCGAGCTTAGAGGCCTAAGCGGGCCGACCAGATCATCCCAACACGATTCGCGGCTCGGATCGGAGAAGCTCGGTCGGTGATCGAGTTCTGGGTCGGGTGCGGGCGACGATTCGAATCGAGCCGATCGAGTTTCGACTCGGAAAAGTCGACCCGTGCAGGCCTCCGACGCGTAGACAGACAGGAGGACGCATAGCAATAATTGTTTACTTTTGACCCAATAAATATCACCTCCAGGTCCAAAGCTTTCGATTGACACCAGACTCGTGAAAATCCGTTCATCCATCTAGAAGGAGTTTCCTGGAATGACTGACAGATTAACCTCTAATGCATACGGATGGATGGATTAGAGTATGCACAATTTTTTCACGACGAAAGGATCATAAAGGTCACGTAAAACGTTCCGAGTGCCGAGACTGCAAATCGTGAACGACAAAAACAGAAACGGATGACGTTAAATCGTTCGTTTTCGTTCTCGTTCCGCTCTGGACGGATACGCACGGCAGATGGCAGCAGGTGTCGAACGACGTGAGCGAGACGCGCCGAGGCCGCGACGCCCAGTCGCGCCAGATGGAGCTGCTGCTGCGCGAGACGAGCAACATGAGCGACGCCGAGAAGCAGAAGATCCTCATGCAGGTCTCGGCGGTGACGCAGGACCTCAGGCGGACCATCGAGATGAAGTCGGTCCAGATTCCTCGCGGACGCCGTTTCGCCCGAAAGATCCGTCGAGAGAAAAAAAAAAGATTTCGCTTTCGCTTAGGGACACGAAGCTGCGTCAAGACACGCTGGGTCGGCTGGGTGCCCTGGAACTGAAGCTCGTGGAGGTGCAAACGGCCTCCAAGGAATCCGGAAGACTGGTCAAAGAGGAAGTCGACACGAAACTGACCCAGGCGAAGGCATACACGGAGGAAGGAATCCAGGGAGTTCGGAAACTCGTTCAGGTGAAGGCTTCTGCTCTCTAAGGCCGACGTGCCCCGCTCTCGCGACGGCTGCCAGACGATGCGTCTCCTTCCCGGTTCTAGGAAGAGCACACTCAGACTCAGAGTCGGTTGAAGGAACTGTCGGATTCCCAGAACGCACTGGAAGAAGGCCTGCAACAGACGAGGCACGAAATCGCCAAGGACATCGCAGAGGAGGAACAAGAACGCGTCAAACTCGCCAGGGTCATTCTCCGTTTATTTTTCGACTCTTCCACGTTTTCTTCTCGCGATATTCTCACTTAGCGATCTCCGATCGCGACAGATTCTGGACGGGAGGATCGAAGACGTGAGCGATCGTCTGAGGATCGGACTGCTGTCGCTGCAGACGGCGATCGGTGAAGGGAAGATGGCGAACGTCACCAAGGACGCCGACGGATTGCCTTCCCTCCCTCTCGAGGAGGTCTTCTATTTCTATCGTCTTTTTGCACTCGATGGCCCCTCTTAATCTTTTTTTCGGTTTATTAATTTTGCAAAAATCGAAATGTTAAACGATTTAAAAATATATATATGCGTTAAGGTTGGTAATACGAGAAACGTAATTACGGGATCGAGCAAATCCATTTTAGGTGGAGAAACTGCAGAGGAAGCACGTGGAAGGCGTGAAGGAGACGACGGCCCGTCAGATCGCCGAATTCGAGGAGAAGATCAATGACCTCCAGCTCAGGGTGGAGCAGCAAGACGAGAAACTCCAGACGCGTGTCAAGCTGGTCAGAACCGTTTCGCGTCGACACCGCACTGCACGCGATGCGACACGGTTGTGACGTTACTTTCGATGCCGCAGGCGCAGCAAAAGGGAGAGGAGAGTTCCACGATCCTCGGAGACAAATTGGAGCAGAAACTGGACTCGTTGAGCTTCTCGCACGAGAGACTCAAGAAGCAAGTGGAGGACCTGCAAGGAGACGGAGGGGTACGAATAGGGTGTCTCGTGTCGTGAGAGACGCGTGAGGTGTCTCTTTGCATGCGATTTGTATCATCCAGTGGAACCGTTCCAAACGTGGATTTTCCCAATCGAGAGGGCAGAAATATGGAATGGATGGCATTCGGCTTGTATTCGAACGGCACGACAGCAATCCAGAACAAAATCCAGGTCGCGAATCGACAGGAACGACCAACTAAAGTAGGCTTTGCTCGGTTCTCGACGATGAGTGAAGTAGTTTCATATTGGGGAAATAACTTGATCAAGGAAAAAACTAGAGCTTTCGTAGCGATCCATAGAAGGAAACGGGCAGACATTCCAATGGGCATAGTTTCGTTTTAGTTATGGAACGTGAAGCCTGTATGCCTGGAAGCGCTTGATGGAGCTTGAAATGGAAAATACTGCAGATACGAGTCCGTGTTTCCCAGAACGCCCCGAGCAACGCCATTTACAATAAGCAGGCAGATGCCAAATATGTCAACCTGATTTATCGTTGTTACCTTTCAGTGCCCTTATAATGAGAGGCGATATCAAGATCTTGTATCATCATGAAACTGCAATTTTAATTGTCTGTTCTCTCGATTGGTATTCTCCACTTTTGGTAAAATCCCACAAGAGAACAGGGATCGCATGACAAAGAGGTTTATTATTATTATCTGAATCTCTAAAGCGTGACTTTTGAGGGGATGAATCTCGACTGTGGCAGACGCGATGGAAGGGGGGGGGAGATGGGGCTCCCCTCCCCCAAGGCCTGCCCCATCGCTGCTGCAGTTTGTCAGGGCCACCGCCACCCTCTGCTCGTTGGTCTCGTCCCCGCCCTTGCATTCCCACCCCTCTCTCCCTTCGTCCGTCTTCACATGCTCCCCCCCCCCACCACACATCCCCTCTCAGTCTTCCGACGAGCCCCTTTCTTTCCAAAATCCTGCGAACGCCTCGAGGTGTAGTTGTGCGTGAGTGAGGAATGTGCTTTCGAAGGGCGGCGGACGAGGAGTGGTGGATCTGAGAAACAAGGTCCAGGACATGGACGGAAGACTCACGAAGAGGATCGAGGACGAATCGAAGGAGAGAACGGAAGAATGCCAACAACTCCGTCAGAGACTGGCCCGCATCACCGGGGAGGACTCCCTCGAAGGACCCTCTCTCGTGAGTCCCCGCGAATCCGTCCGTAATCGTTGGCATCGCCTCGCGATCGTGATCGCGACGATGTGACGCAGGAGAAGCTGACCCGAGACGTGGAAGGCGCGCAGACCGGGATGAGAAAACTCGCCGAGGCCGTGCAAGTGGTGAAGACCACCCTCGGCGACAAGATCAAGGAGGAGAAACGAATCGTGAGTCCCTCCCCCATCTCTTCCCTTCTCCCCCTTTCTCTCGTCCTTGACGAGTCGTTCCCCTGCCTGAACCGCAGAGGGAGCAAGAGACGAGCACCCTGCGACGAGACGTGGAGCGACTGGCCGATCGAAGCAAGGATCTCAAAGAACGAATCAAACACGGCGGCAAGAAACCCGCCGAAACCAAATAGAAAAGAAGAAACTCGTCGATACTCTGAAACGTGGGATCCAACTGCTCAGGGATTCCGTTTCGTTTCGCATTGCACCTCAATTCCCCCACCCTCTCATCCCGTTGATTACTTAGATGGAAACGATTGGAATGCCGAGCACAAGCACTTCACCCTGTTTCGTTTTGGTGAATTAGTCATAGGCTCTTACCGCTATTTATCGTGAGCTTTCTCGATGGACTCACTGGGCTTTAGATAGACATAGAAGCCGAATGGAGGGTGTATATTTTGCAGTTCATACTCCCTGGAAAAAAGAATAAAATAAACGAATAACGAAATAAACGAAAATAAACCTTCAATAAACGAAAAAAAAGCTCTGATGCTCAAATTCCTGCTGGAAGACCAGAGTTTTTTAAGAAAAAAATATCGAATAAGGAGGTGAAGCAAGCGAGGCAACATTCCACCCAACATTCAGTTGAAGGAAAGAATTTGAACTTTAACAATTAGTACTATGCATCGAGTCCTTTGCATTTATTATGGAAGCGGATCTGGGATGGGTTGTCGTTGATTTTGCTGACATGTAAAAAACATTATTTTGCCCATGATTGCAAATAAAAGCACTTCAATCTAGGTTTTCCTGTTACAGAAACCCGAACAAAAGTTTATTATTATAAATAATGCCGATTTATACATATGTCACAGATTGTATAATTATAATAACATACAGCAATAATAATTGGGGAATCCCCCAATTATTACCACACTCCCTCCATGATAAGCCGGGTAAGAGCGCCTAGCACCAGGCTGAGGCAGGAAAGTGTGTACCCAATTGATGGCCTGGGTGAGGCCTCGGCTGGGATCGAACCCAGCCTCCCGGACGGGCACGCGGACGCTCTCCCACTAGGGCATTTCCGCCGGTTGAAGAGCCGAGACTCTCTGGAAGCGCCTTCGAACGGTCGGGGGAGAACGAAGCTTCTGCGGCTGCTCAGTCGGGTTCTGGTCTCCGTCGGTGGTGGCGCGTGCGTGGTGTGCCTTTACCGTCATGGGATGTTTCTGTTTAGTGTCGTGTGACAGGTGTAGTTGGCAACAACCTCCACTCCTCGTTGGAAATATTTTTATTTATTTAATACATATTTTTTCCTATTTTCCCCGACCGATGACCAGTTTCCTCCTTCCTGTCGCAAAGGAAAGGACAAAAACGGTTTCTTTCGTTTCGCTGCATGTGTCCGTGTCAGCTGCTCGACCGTGCCTCTTTCTACGTCTCGGTTGACTCGATGTTATCTCGTCAGCACTGGATCTCCCGACTCTCCAAGGTTTGTGTATCCTCTTTCTAGACAGTTCATTCGCTAAGTGCCTCCGCGGTCAGAGGTGCCAACACGACCGGTTGGATCAGGGACAAACTGTCGAAGGCTGAGGAACCACGACTGGAATGAGCCCCACAATGGGAATGTCAGTCAAGCCTCGGCTGAAGTCTAACTGAGATACTTCAAGAGACTAGTGAGTGTTGTTCGTTGTATGCGGGTTTTTACAATTATTCATAATTAAACCGAGTCACTGGTACTTTCCACTATTCCCGTTCTTCCGCCTGGTCTTTCCCTTCGACCACCTTTAGCGAGAGACGGCCACGGGACCCATTTTTGGCTCATTTGTTTGACCCAGTTCGTTCTGGGACTTCCTCGTGGTCTGCGGTCGGTTCGAACACGATCATTGAAAGCACATGTCCGAACCGGTTACCTTTTTATCTCGAGAAATAGCAGCTCTACTTGCCGGGAATCTCGAATCGCCGAACTCGTGATCCCTGTCGAGACTTATCAGTTCAGCAATCCTGAGAAACTCCGTTTCGGCCGTTTGAACTCGTGATCTCACTCTTTCGGTCAAAATCCAAGACTGCCACACAGGTCAGGATAGGAATGATGATTGATGAAGCAGTACCGAAAACTCGTTACGAAGGCTGAACCTAGTCATAAGATGAAGTCTTCAGTCCTGAAATCATCCTGATCCTGTTTCCCACCCCTCGCAAACGAGACCAAGGCCAAAGTTCAAGAACGAGATATCGGATAAGGATGATTTCCAGATTGGAAAGAACAGAAGGAAAAGTTAACGTTATAATTGCATGGAGTCCTTGGGGAATGATCGACTGTCCTGCACCATGTGGCGTCGATTATGGAAGCGGAACCACCAGGTCGGTTTTTACAGCATGGTGCATACAAAATTCTCAGCTTTGGATGGTTTAAGTTCAATTGTTTTATGACAAAATGATTAGAGGAAAAAAAAAAAGACTGCTTACATTGGCTTGACTGCTCGAGTAGCTTTTAAGGCAGCCATATTGCAAACGCTAATAGTTGAGCCGTGAGGGTGAAAGGGATTTTTGCCCATGATGCATTTGCAGAAGAAAAGTACGATATGCCACCTCGATCCCGGTTTTCCAGCCCAGATCAGCATCAGCAAACTCAATCATTAGATCAGCGTCATTCGATGGAAAAGCCGGAGAGAAAACCTAAGGCTCACGATGAAGAGGACAGCTCCAAAACCTGCCAACTTCTCAGTCGTCCAGATCAGGGCCGTATCTAGGATTTCATTTCGGGGGGGGGGGGGGGTTTGAACCCCATGAACCCCGCCCCCCTAAATACGACCTTGGTCCAGAAGACCGATTGCAGCCGGAAGCTAACGCAAAACTCGAGGCCACTCGTCACACCGTCATTCGATCGTGAAGTCCCCATAAACCGCCTATGATATGTCCTCATTCCACGGTGGGAGGCGCTAGACTCTCACTACCCCTTTCCAATTAGGCTAGTCGATAACACTAGTCGCTGCACGTGTTAGGTGGCAGCACCGTCGTGGCCCTCCAGCGGAGCTCTCGAAAAATATATTGAACTGCGAGTCTGAAAGCATTCGCGTCCGTGGAATGCGACCGCTTCCTTCGGTCACTTGAAGAATCGCCTCGATCCCACTTCTGCGTTTGCAAAGGCGAGTACGATGCTGTTTGAGATTCCATATTTACACCTCTTTCGTCCAATCTTGCCGCTAAGCTTACGTCTCCCCGTACAGTACTTGAATGCTTCTGTCGATTACATGATTGTATGTAGCCTGCAATACACCGTGATGGGCGGTGAGTCAAAGAACGCGTGTCTAAGTTCTTACCCGAGTAACTTCAGGTGTAGCGAGTCCCTTCCTTTTCCATTATCCACTATTTCCACCTTTTTTGTGTGCGATTATGCAACCAATATTATTTGTTTTTCCTTTCATGCGTTCCCATCAGTCTTGCGAGCAGCTCGGAGTTCCATGCCTGCAGCATGGATGTTACATTCTTGCTTGAAGGACATTCATGGACTAGCAGACGACAAAACTGCGTATTGAATGAAGTTCATACGGGGAAGCGCTGGTATTTTAAAATAATGTATGCAATGCAAGGATACTTTTTCATTGTTTTGAATGAATCTTCAGGTATTCAACTTGAACTACACCGAATAAGAGAGAAAAAAAAAGGGCCGTACGTGATGGCGAAGAGGCCCAAATGCGGACGTCACCCTTGCGAGGTCCGAAGAAGTTGCTCATGGATTCCGTAAGCCAGGCTCTTGTTAACATCCGCGCTCACGGCCACCACAACATTCCGGAACGAGAGGTATGCGGACGATACGTTGGAGGAAAGTGGTAATTGTGTAACGCATAATGGGGGAAAACTATGCTTCGTATTCTAATAATTAAAACAGATCCAACTTAATTTCCATGCCATTTGCTCATCAAGGCAGTGCTCCTCTTGGGATCTCATCCAATTTTTAAATTCTGCTTACAAAAAAATTAATCAATTTAATTTCTTCCTATACTTTATCAGAATTGTAATTAGTGTTTGAGGCTGAAACTTATCGTAATCGAACTTTTGAATCCCATCGATCTCGTCGGGTTCTATTCCGCCAACTTTTCAGGATTTTTTTTTTTCCCCTGAGTGTCGATACGAGAAAGGTTTACGCTATGGCAACAGACGATGGAGTTCCGGTCGGAACTCCCGTTACGCATTGAGGGAGGTCATGTCGGTCTCAAACGAAAGCATCACTTGTTGACGAGTAAATAAATCGAGTGCTGATGGTGTATCGAATCGCATCGGTGCACTTCACCACGCTTTTTCAATGGATCTTGTAAATGATGCAGAGGATGCCCATATACAGAGATGGAACTTTATTCTGATCAGCAATTTCTTCTCATTCTGGCAAATAAGAATACACGGAGACCAGAATACAGGTCGGTAACGCGTTCTTCGAGAGGGATGAGCTCCGTATTCCAGTGAAAGCGTATCCAAGAAACTACAAAGAAAGGATTTTCTTCCGTTCTTGCCGACGGCGATGATAAGAAGCCTAGAGCCGAAAGCGACGGAAGACCGAGGCGGCTCACGCAGGCCAGACACGCAGCGAACGGCTGGGACGGCTCCGTCAAGGTCACCGTGCAAGGTGACTGGCGGATCTGGTTCCGAGTCGACGCGGCCTGGTCTCCCTTCAGACGAGAGGGAGACCCTTCAGGGTCTCCCTCTCGTGTCCCTTGGCAATTTCTACCGACGAGCGCTTTATTACGTGAGTGGGGTTGGCGTCCTGTGTCATCGATACACAGTGGGTGATAGATACGAGTGGATCGACAGAAATCATCTTTTGCCTCTGGCGAAGACGAGAGCCTCCAAGATTTAGCCTGGCCGATTTCCTCACAGGTGACCATTTTCCTTCCAGCCGAATCCGTTCTAGTTGTTGTCCCCTTGTCGCTCTTAATTTTACTGCATATTTTTTCTCTGATCTCCCATATCTGTTGCCAGTGTCTCAGCGAAATGCTTATGAAGCTATGCCAGTATGGTGTTTAGCTTTTATTTACCCACAATTTTAGTCTTCAATTACGCCAGGTACGGTACTACTAGCTTACATGTTGCAACTCCTAATCCCGTTCTGTCGTGGAGCTGTCAGTCATTGTCATGGGAAACGCAAGAATCCAGAACCGCAGAAAATACGATTCGTAATCTTAGATTTTCATGGCCGAATGCCTAATCCCCAGTGTTGCTGAATATTGTAAATCACACAAGCACTGGGAATCGGGCAGTCCGGAGTTCAGAGAATCTCCTGTAAAATGAAATTTCGTCGCATGAAATAAAACTAGTGAATGTGTGTGGCAAGCTGAATTTCCGGCTGGGAAGTTGACAACAGCAGCTCGTATTCGCGTTAAACAAAATTGAAATAATGGAATCCATAATTAGCTATAGCTTCTTCCCCTTGAAGTGGTAGCTGACATACTTCATGAAGTTCAATCACGTGATTTTCAAATGCACACGAGTCCAGGGCTGACTGATTATGAACTTCGTACCAAGACGTATCTGTGATTTGCGTTCCTTTCAAATTCATTTTGACTTTTCCTTTGTTATCCGTTCGACTCGCCAGTTTCTTTCTTGCCTGCATAAGCACTTCTGTACTTATGATATTGGAGTATGATGCAGTCCTCACTTTTGTTTCGGTTCGTTGGAAATCCACACAATGCAGTTCAAGGTGAAAGTGGGGGGGGGGGGAAAGGATTCTTATCGGATACGAAATTATGCGATGTATACTCGACACTGTCCTTGGCACTACAGGGGGGGGGGCGGGGCTCATTTCGCCTCGACAAGGTCAACTGGATCCAGCAACCCTGCCATCTCCCTGCAGTTATGGTATACTTGCTTCTGCGGTTTTGACCCATGCCATATCAGATATATATATTTGCGGTTTTGGATTGCAGCCATGGGAAAATAGGTTGACTTTCTCACCACTTTGGCCCAAACATAGAAGGAATGCGGCTCGCGTGATCAGTGTTTCTTGTTTCCTCTCTGAAGTTGGTTAGTTTGGGTTTAATGAAAACCCAAAAGAGCTGATGAAACGTTAGTCAGAGCATCGAGCCCCAAAGTGATTACGTTATTCAGTGAGTATAAACAATGGCGTTTACTGTTCAGCGAAAATTGGCATTCTCAAGGGCAGTGGTTCTCAACCTTCCTTTTACCCCATTGAACCTTCATACATTCGGGGGGGTGACACCTCCCAGGTTGAGAACCACTGCTCTAGGGTGTAAAGTTGAACACCATCTCCGCCTATCGTACTTAGAGGTTTACGAGGGGGGAAATACGAGACGCATTCTTTTTCAGTAGTGCCAAGGACAGTGTCGAGTATACATCGCATAATTTCGTATCCGATAAGAATCCTTTCCCCCCCCACCCTTTCATCGCACCTTCGCTCGCCAACCCAGGGAATTTTTAGCGGATTCGAAGAAAAAAAAGGAAGGAAATTAAATGTGTACCGATCAGAAAAGGTTAGTGAAACACCTGTAGGGTAAGTGCTGCGAATGTCGGCACTGGGGATAATCTCGGCACTTTGCAATTGTCAAAGTTCTGCTTCCTCTACTAGTGCCATAGGCACGGGTAGATAAGTATTCTCAGATTATAGGACTAATGTTGTTAACATGTGCTTGGAACAGTCACATTTGCTGCTGTAGTTCTCTCGCAGTGGCCCCTTTCTCTAAGCGCACCCCAAAAATCCTGCGAAATCTTGTGATTTTGCTAAGCGTTTTCACATTCCGTTCTTCTCTTCCACACCAGATATTGTTTTATCTGGTCGTTGCATTCATTTTTGGATCTGTTGTAAACGACAGTGATGCATAAGTGTGCCGAGATTCCCGACAGGGTGGTGCCATCTATACCAGCAAGTGTGCCGAGATTGCCAACATCTGACCCAACTTCACCTTTGACCCAGGCCCTCGGAAATGTCTGGGGCACTCGAGGTTTGCGGTATAAGAAGGTTTATAATAAAATTATCACCAGACCCATTATGAACGAGGAAGCTCCATTACGAAAACCAGCAAGCAAGGTGGAAGTGCAGAATTTGCTTAGAATGCCGACATTCGCAACATTCACCCTATATGGCTGGAAAACTAGTTTTCTTTCAAAGGATGCACACCGAGGTGAGATTCCATGCAATACTCACTTGGTCGAGGGATATGAAGAGGTTTTGCTACTCCTAGCAGTCTTCCTTTACTGCTTTTCGCTTGTCTTTTTCTCCTTTGATCTCTGTCGGTTCTTCCTTTTAGTCCTTCCGTTTCGCATAAATGCGTTAAGTCTCTACTTTCTAAAAACAAAAAAATCAGAGGAAGACGTGAAACTTCATCATTTATAGTTTTTTATTTTATTTAAGTCAAGTAATTTAGTCTCTCTGCTTGAGTCGAGTCGTCTCTGACGTTGTTGCTTCCAAAGCAGATTTCGAATCCATCTCTTTCGACAAGGTAATGGTAAAAATAACGCCCAAAGTAATACTTTTTTCCGTTCCCTGAATGGAAATCCATATTTTTTGGTGCGATGGATAAGTGGTATAAGATCGGGTTCCCATTGAATGACAGGTCAAGTGAGAATACTAATGGAGTGAAACCTTAGTTCTTTCTTTCACCAGAAAAGAAAATTATTTTCTTGTAACGGAAAATTCGCACTCAAGGGGTGTAATAGTTACCTTATCACATGTTTCTCGTGAATACTGAGACACTGAAATTCTTGGCACTTCGGACTTTGTGTGCTTTCACTTTCGAATTTTAGCCTCGAATGACACGACTCTCCTCTTGTCCTTCAGAACCTATCGCAGGCGATTATCAGCAAAACGGTGCGAATTAACCCGCAGAATGCGCTGAAGATGCTCAATGAAGCTTATGGAACAATCAGAGATCCAGAGACATCAATCAATTTGCACGTGATCTAACTGAAGGATCACCTTCAAAGTAAGTCTCTCTCTTAAAACCCTCCTCCTCTACCTGATATCACAAATTTAATTATCTATTGCATATGGTTCTTCTCTACTCCAATATTGATCATAGTAAGAGGGGGCACAAATTAATAAGGCTCTAATCGTGCCAGTATAAATAAAAATATTATTTCTCTCATCGCCCTCATCTATCTCTAGGAACCAGACAGTTATATTGGTTGAACTCACTTGAAACTCGATGTTGAACAGGATTTTGAGTTCGAAGACGAATGTCATGATCGCTCGTTTACAAATAAAGACTTTTATTAGAATTAATTAGGTTACGTCTGTTACGTCAAACCAGTACATAAAATCGAATCATGAGCTTGGATGTTATGGCTGAGGAGGGTCAACAGCATATTAATATATTTGTTGATATGGTTATTGCACCGGGGTGTCGTACTTTAAAAGTGTAAGGAAAATCGATCTTTTTTGTAGTCTTAGGACGTCATATGGGAGTATTGTTCATAAACTCTCTAGTTGCGTCAATGCAGGGTGGGTACAAAGTTCCTTCAACGACAAGTTTAATTACTGTAATAGTAAACAACATAACATGAAGCAAATACATTTTAAAATTTAATCTAATGTAATTAGTGATCTGTGCAGCCCATTATTATCAAGGTACTCTATGCGGGGCGCCAAGTTTTCTTAGCCATCATTTCAATTTGTCTTTCTTTGATAACTAAATTGCTGAGACCGCTGTATTGAGTTGGTCAACAGACTGTTGATGCTGTTTTGACACATGTCCTTTGACATTAGAAAACAAAATGACAAAATAGTCCATAGACTATTTTCACATGTTCATTACCTACAAAAAAGTTTTGTTTTGCACATTGAAGGGAATTGGTTGGGCAAAGCTTTCAAATCTACAGGAGGGGCACAATGTGTTTAGTCAAAGCTATGCATCCTTTCGCTCTTGGAGTATGTACAGGGTGTTTCAAAGGTAACTACAGTGAAACAAAGTAGCCACTTCCATTTAAATTAAACCTGCTCGCGTGATATATTTCTTGACAATCGGTAAAATTAGACCTGAGATTATTCATACATACCACTTTACGGTAGCAGGGTTAAAAAAATATTTATCTAGCTGATCAATGCAATCGTTTCTTCATACAACTATTGGCCATTCTTGTTATAATATTCAAGCTCTAACTGGACTCACCCATTCGTTATATAGGGTGATCACATGAAACCTTTAAAACTTGGAATCACTATGAATTTTGAATGAAAAACACATTTTGATGAGGTTTGCTTTATTGAAAAGAACATCTTGGAAAGATAATGATCACTCCTTATCATATAAGCGTCCTTTGTTACCCGGATAACATCAAAGCAGTTTTACCTCTAGTCAGGTTCGCTCGAGCATTCTTACGTCGACACTTGCAACGACATCAAAAATCTTCTGCTGCAGCTCCTGCACTGTGTTCCTCTTCCTGTATTACACAATGTCCTTGACATATTCCCACAAAAAGAAGTCAGGTGGAGTTTAGGAGACCTGGGAGGGCATAATATCTGACCTTTCCTGCGGATCCAGCGACCTGGAAATGTCGCATCCTGGTAAGCTCGGACCTTCTACAATGTGGGGGAGCTCCTTCCTGTCGGGGGTTAGGCACTCGGGGAACACCATGATCCTGCAATATCTGTAGGTAATTATTTTTGTTGATGGTTGGTTCATCATCAAAGAAAATGTCCCACGACACTGCGTTATTTGCGAGTTCATGCTTGAATCACTTTTCATGTGATGTCGACGGTTTTGGGGTTGTTCAATCACCTGCAGTCACTAGGAACACACAAAAATCCTGCTGTAATAAACTTTGAGTCGTTTAACAATATCCAGAAAACCGTTTCAGGTTATATTACCCCATTCGGAAGTCAGGCTTATTCTAAGTTGGAAAGGTTTCATGTGATCACCTTGTATATCTCTCCCATCGCCGGTGATATCCAGCTCAAGTAGATGCTAATGAGGTAATCGTCTGTATCCCCGATGGAGCAGCGTGTGAAATGTTAGAAATGCATGAACACAGCTTTAGAAGGCGTCGAAATTGTCTCACCAATTTGCTCGAATTCTACGACTGGGCGACGGAAGAAAATTTTAAAATGTATTTGCTTCATGTTATGTTGTTTACTATTACAGTAATTAAACTTGTCGTTGAAGGAGGTCGGACGAGCAAGCGGTCTCCCTCAAGGCGAGGTCCTTGGACCGCTTCTGTTTTTGATCTACATAAATGATTTGGATCTCGGCGTAGAGGGTAAGATAAGTAAATTGAGAACAAATGAAGTTTGAGCAAAGTTCGCAGGTACCACGTTTTCGCGCCTCTACTCTCATTCCAGCCGCTTAATCACGTGTACCGTCCCTCTGAGTTGAGAGGTCTGGAATACACGATTTGGGAAATTAGCCAAGTGCGTATGCTGGCAAGAGGAAATGAAGAATCCAAAGTGGTTTTACGGAGATTTTGGACGAAATTTTGCGATGAGAGAGGTCCAAACGCTCTACAAAAAGATAAACGTATTCAAAATCGTGGAAAAAAAAAATTATTCACAAACTACATTTTGTTGGGATACCTTTTATATAATATGACGTTTATTGATGAAGTTGAGGGGAAGAAATGAAGCAAAATTTTATTGTTAAAGCTTTAGCATTAAATTGAGCTATTACTCATTAAAATCAACACTGAAAATCGTCACAGTGTAATAAAAGGTAAAGGGTAAGAAGAATTACTGGTCAGAAATGGCAATTCTACTCATCTGCCGATGACACATTCAGGATTTATATTCATATTACAATGCTTTCTTAACAGCGTATCTAATTGGTATGAAATTTAGAACACTGAAGATCATGTACGAGTTTAATATATATATATTTCAATATACTCACTTCACTTTTGTAGGCGAGATTTGAGGCGGGTGATGTTGACTGACGAGAGATTATAATAAAATTGTATCTGGGGCACTACTAGCCTAGTTTTCCACAGCTGTCACCAACTTCGTCCCAGCAGCAAGCAACGCTTTCCTACCACATATTACGGGTATGCCTGGGTGACACTTCCATCTTGGGAGAAACGGAAGGTTTAAAGCTGTAAGTTTGACGGAGTAATTTGCTTGCCTTGGCTCGTCGAATGAGGAAAATAATCGGGATATATTACTTGTGACTTGTTTTGAATGAATAAAATTTAAGCTATGATTTGTGCTCTCGCTTTGTTCCTGAAGGAAATCCATACACACTTAAGATTTTCCAAGCATATACGTGTATCCCACCTTTTCCTCGGCCGACAATACCTGCACACGTCCCGGGCAATTTTGTATGGAGATAAACCACATTGAAATTGAAACGACGACATGGAAGGATAGGATGAATTCTCTCTTCTCTCTCTAATGATACTGCGACACCGGAAGAACTAGCTCCTGTTTCCGTGGAATTTGAAACTTCCCTGTTTGCTACATCTGAGAAAAAAAACTGGAACTTAGTCGAAGGCACAATGAAAACATATTGAAGTTTAAAAAAAGGTTCCAGATTCTAAATTTATTTTCGCCCTTGGAATAAAATGAAGAAAAAAAAAACGGTATGGGATATTCCATGGATGAGAATTGAAACGCTGAAAGGAATAATGTTCTATAACCCCCCCCCCTCCTCCTCCAAAAAAAAAAATTGGTTCTTGGGGGGAAATGCAAAGAAGAGAAATTGAACTATTTGTAAGTATACATTTTCCTCGCTTTCAGAAGGACGGTCACTGCAAGATTTGTTCACTCATTCAGCTATGAATTCAATTAATTTTCTTTTCATTTTACTTCAATACTCAGGGGGCGAATTCATGTCTAGATGGGAGGGAAGAAGGGAGCAGTCGATCCTCAGGATATCCCTCGGACATTAAGCTAGGAACCGTACAATAGCAAAACTTAGAACTGTAGAAAATGGTAGGGATCCCCAATGACATTACATTCAATGAATGTAATGTAATGTAATTCACACTGACTTGGACAAAATAACTTCTGAACCAGTTTCAACATATGTTCCTCCCGTCCTGGAGATGAACTTGGAAATGCTCTTCTTCGTAGGGAATTTTAAAAGTCTTGCACACCATTTGAACTTTCATAGCTTTGAAATGTTAGATTGAATATTGAGACGTGGTCAGCAACACTCGAAAAACAATGAAATTATCCATAGAAACAAAAACATTATTTGACTGATGAAATCTTTAAATTCATAAAATTCGTCAATTCATTATTTCGCTTGCGTGCTTTATCGTATAGACAATTCAAAGAAACTTGAAAGAGACAAACAAATATTGATAGGCTTTTTTCAGTGATATATTTTAACCTGTGCTTTACAAGCGAAGAGATTCGCCAGGGCGCCAGTCGCCCGAGGGCGTTATCAAGCAACCCTTATGGAAATTAACGAACTCCTTATCACAGAATAACAAGACGGGCGAGACAGTGGAGATAGGACATACATTAAGGGGATTTATACAGGGGAGGTGTTCGGGCAAACTTGCGAATGAGTGGTGAGGTGAAGATGATGATGAGAGAAGGAGGTATTGTCGGCTTGCTCCATGGCACGGTGAAGGATCCGCGACATGGAAGGAGAGAAGATGATTAGTCAATCAAAAGCTAATTCTTTTGTGCTACATTTGGCATCCCGCGCGGAACTAGTGCTCCTCCCCCGCGAATGCACACTCACTGTCCTGACGAAAGGACAGGATTTTACCAAGGGGCGTGGGAGCGGAATCGCACCGCACTGCAGCTGCGTCGCCACAGCGGAAGGGTCGTCTGGGGGGTGGGGTGCACAGCATCCATCGTCTTTTTTTTTTTTGTAGGCAGGCAAAGGTGAAATTGTAAGGGGGATCCCCAAGCGACCTAAAAACAGTGGCTTCTGAGAAGGCGATAGCTGTGTGCAAGGCAACCTCTACAGGGTGGCCATAGAGTCTGGAAACATAGGATATATTAAGATAATTTTGGACATGTCAATTTACTTAATTGGGTTAATCAAACAACTTCAAACGTCGCCTTCAAATCTTTATTGATTCGACGGGGAGACATTTTGAACATTTATTTTAGTTTATTTGTATATTATCTTAATATATCCTTAATACGATCCTATGTTTCCAGACTTTATGGTCACCCTGTAGATTCAGGAGTGAAAGGATGGCCGACACCAGTGAGGAGGGTGGAAGAAAGAAAGGAAGAGCGAAGAAATTTAATGGCTAGAAGGGTAGAGCGTATAGCATGCTCTCAGAAGAAGCTAATACCTAAGGATAGGACGAGATAGGAGAGAGTGCAAGAAAGGTTTTTTAATGCCCGAGGCAGTGCAAAGGTATAGGATGGCACCTGAAAGAGTTATGTGCAGAAGCAGTGTCAGTTCAGACAGAGAGGAAGGCTGGACTTTCTGGAGGCCAGGGCTGAAGTTTACTCCTGCAGCCACCCATCAGGCAGCGGAACACGCTAGATCCCGCGACCAGGAACTGAGTAGAGGAAGAGGAATCAGAGAAAGGGATAGTGTGAGGGGGATTAGTGATGTAAAAACTATCGATAGGCAAACCGCGCGACAATTCAGGAAGCAATTCAACGATCGATTGGAATTTTGGCTCGATCGGAACAGAAATAAAACTTCCCGCTCTGGACCACGAACTGGTCGCTTTGAGAAAAAAATTCCAATAATTTAACTTCTAGATTTCTCGATCACCTGGAAAGTCGACAATGCGTACGACAAGAGAGACCATAAATCAGTCACAGGTCGAAGGAATTTTCGTGGATGGATCTCAAGCTAATTGTTGACCTTGTTTATATCATTTCAAACAAGTGTGCTACTGCGATTTCTCCTGACTTTCGAATGACCCAACCCGATTTGCATTCAGTTGTGACGCGGGTCATGACTCGAGGTTCACGATTCTCGGCAAGTGCGGTGCTTTTCAAAAACTATTATACGCAGGATTGATGACATTGACAAGAGGTGCCACCATGGAGTAAAATTTATTTTAAGCCTCAACGCAAGCGATGAACTGAGACCCTCGGGTCATAACTGAATGCGCCCACGATAGCTGTCATGAGTGACGAACGACCAAAGGATGGGCTGGACTTTTGACACGCCCCGTATGAAAGAACGAAGATGCTAATCCAAAGCGAATACTCCCGAGTTCCTGACGTGGATGCTTTATTACGGTTGAATGGAATTAATTAAAATCCCTATGCTCACCGTAACACATGTAGCGGGGGAAGTGCAAGAAAGGTCAGATCCGATCATGGGATTCGCCGACGAGCCAGTCCCACGGAAGGGGTTCCAAGCAGTACACAGGCAAAGGTTCCCACTGACCCTTCATGATCCCAAAGCAAAGGAGTGGCGAATACCACTTAAAAAGCAGAGGAAAAGACTCGAATTCCGCAAAATATACCACTGCGCATCGTCGATGCAACAAAGTAACACGACCTTCGACCGAATGGCGTAAAAAGAACACGCAATAAAGACGCTAGCCACAATGAAAAGCTGGTTGGGGGAATGAGCTACCCAATGACCTTGGAGCCAGACAAGGGGAAAAGGAAAGTTCCACATCATCGGGGTGCGAGTGGGTTTCCTTACGTTCGCGTTAACTACGACACAGATTTCGACAATTGAGACACTGAAGGTCGATTATCTAGAAGAGTGTTTGGCCTTTCGTGGGGATACATACACTGTTTCCATATTAAATTCGTACCCCTTAAAAGGATCCCCAACCCCTTTCACATGGGTGATTATGTCTATTACCTAATTAAAGAGGAACCTCTGGAAGTTTGTTTTCTCCGTTCTCCACTATAGGGGGAGGGAGTGGGGTGGTGGTACGTTTTCAATCTGAAAATAGCACAAACTTACAATATTGAGCGTGCTTAAAAGTAGTATTATAATCCAAGTAATTTTCCAACCTGAGGGTCATGCGAGGAGAGGGATGGTCAAGTAGCGCTAACACCGGTCGCATAATTTTACGAGAATCGTACAAGGTCTCCTGAATTTCACTCGCAGCTGTCGTGCAGAACTACTCTCAGGGATTAATCATAACTGCCACTTCGTTTAAAAAGGAAGCAGCCGATCACACTATCGTGTTTAAATAAATAAAAATCTGGCTAATACCTAAAGATGTAGGGTGGATTGCACAAAACTGACTTTAGCTTAATGAAGCTCCATTAGCACCGCTAAAGGAGGTTTAAAGCTTTATTACGATAAAGTCAGTTTTATGCAATCCACCCGTAGACCTGAATGCTGAGACCTCCTGTAGTTAACGGTCCTTTAGAATACATGCACTCCTATGGGAGAAAAAAGAGCTCTTTAACTGAAAATCCCCTTTACTTCCCCTAAACGAGGTTCATGCATTCGGGCCATAACATGATTACGTCGTTTCGTGGGAATGGTGCGAACTTCTGGTGCTACAAAACGAATCCCAGACTAAGCCTACACGGATATAATAATAATTTAATTTAAAAAATAGCCCTCCTGGGAAAAAAACACAATCCAAAGGTATAGTCTATCTGATCCAACTTTACCACGCCGGCATTGCCCGTTTTATGGTAGCTCATTAATTTTGTGCAGTCATCAGCCTGTCAAAATGTCGGAAAGGGGCTCGAGGCAGTGGCAGACCTAGATGTTCCTGGCACTCGTCAGGCACATTATCAAGATTTCTAAAACCATACATATGTATTCAAGCAGAAATTCTTCAACGAGAAAGTGAAGATCTTCAGAAAGACTGAGCCTAAGAAGTGGCACTCGAACGTGAAGAGTATATGCGGCTCTTCTCGCAACGACTCCTCCTTTCCCCACATACCCGAGGTGGCAGGCTGCAAAGCTCCTGCTGCTGCCAGTACCATCAATTCTTTTCTTTCCAAGCCTTGCACCGCCCTTCCCCCGCTAGACAGAACCCTCCTCCCTGCAATGTGCCCATGTCCCCCACCTTCTCTCATCTCCCCGTCCGAGGTACACGAGGAACTGAAAAGGATTAAGTCTTGCTCTTCTCCCGGTCCAGACTCCATCCCATCCTGGATCTACAAGGAGTTTGCCTCAGAACTCACAATCCCTTTGACCGATATTTTCAACACATCTCTCATGACTGGGCAAGTTCCGGACCTGTGGAGGACCGCGACAGTCATCCCAATCCCAAAGAAACATCCACCCAAGTGTTTGAACGACCTTCGTCCCATCTCTCTGACTTGCC
>CAJPEV010001490.1:5901-34776 GCA_905338385.1 Darwinula stevensoni
CACTCGGATATTGTTTGAAGTGCCCAGCCAAAACAATACGACCACGTAACAACCACTGATTTTAAGCCTCGATTCGCGTCTTATATTGATCTCGTTCTTAGCTATGTAGGACTAGCTCCCCCACGAAAATCGGACATTTATTTCGGAACAACCTAATATAAAGTGGGGGTATAGCGCCATTTCCCTTAATCACAAAATTGAGCGAACACTCCGGCCTTTTTCTCTCATTGATATATTCATTCTTATTGGTCGAGGTGGCGGATGAAGAAGATTCTCGTAAGTGACGAAGCGAAAATGCATGATAAGGCACCCAGAGTTGGATCGTGGGGGAGCTAGTCCTACATAGCTAAGAACGAGATCAATATAAGACGCGAATCGAGGCTTAAAATCAGTGGTTGTTACGTGGTCGTATTGTTTTGGCTGGGCACTTCAAACAATATCCGAGTGTTTTGAGCGTGAAGGAGGAGGTTTGGGCTTGCAAGCCTCCGTTTTACTCTCCCATTTTTAGGGGATAGCTCTCTTATCGCACGTATTTCCTCGAGCTTCTGTCGCTATCTCGCCTTCCTGGAAAGAACTAAAACCATTGTCAGACATGCTAGATGGCTCCGAGTGGCTGTCATGGCAGCCAACTATCGGTATTCGCAATGTGCCGCAGAGTTTGTTCGGCTTTCGGTTCAGCATGCATACTTTACATTTCGGGTCAAGGAATATTTCTGCCCACGTTGACATGTCGAATCGAGTCCAGTTTAATATCGAAACCCGTATTCTGTATTTGACAAGATTGCAGAGATGTTCTAGGCTTACCGTACTGCATTTCGGTTGGCCTAACGTTATTTTGTAAAAAAATTTTGCTGACTTTTTCCATGGAACCTTTTGTTCCCTCATTGGTTTTATCCAAGAATAGAAACTTTATGCAGGAACCCCTTTCGCCTGGGATCAATGAATGCGGTCCTGGTTCTTCACGCATTCTTCTCAATGACTTCTCATCCTTTATTTCTAAGTGAAAAGGATAGTACGTGTGTGATCGCTGTATTTCTTAAGAATAAAAAGTTTCTTCTTTCTATAAACCATTTAGATTTTCCTCATTCGTCAGATTGATCGCTGATATTGTCTCTGAAACGAGGAATGACCCGCAGCTTTCAGTTTTTTACTCTTGCCAAAATATTCAAATTTCCCCTTCTTGTGGTGCAATTCAAAATGTAAACAATAAGACAAGTTCATTGCTAGCACTCCATGCAGTTGCATTCAATCCTGCATACTATCTCACGCACGTGCACTCGACACCCACTATCTTCTGTGCGATGACGGAGATCCACACGCTCTGCTATGCTTGAAAGCGATTGTACGCGCCAAGTTGTGCTACTTTTAGAAGAGTGACGTAGGTCGCTCAACTTTTCAATGCGATCATTAGTTCGTTTCGTATCTCGAGCATGAGGATAGGAAAAAAGACACAGCAGAAGCTTGTCCAATATCAGGTTTCATGGGTTGAAACTTGAGATGTAGAACAAAAGGTGCAAATGGAACTCATGAATGAGACCCCTCACACGTAAACCTCTTCTCGGCTCGGTGGTATATTACTCTCATCAATTCATAAATACTTATGAGAAAGCATTGCAACTATTGCGCCACACAACATATATTGGGTTGTAACATATATTCCCGCCGTTTTTATATTTTGTTTGTTTTCACTCCATATTTTTGAAGTTTGGCAAAGTGGATATAGTCATTCGAAAGAGCTTTCTTTCCTCTACAAACTTATTGCCACCATTTTTCCAAATAACTTAATTTTACTTAACTTTCAGGTATTCTTCGAGTCCAGGCCCGGCGATTTCTGGCGAAACGGCATTGATAAATTGGTCGAGAGGTGGGAGCAGGTCGTAAACAATGACGGAGAATACATAATTGACTAATTTGTTGTTATGATTGCTGTAATTTTTTAATAAAACTTTTCAATAAAAAAACGGCGGGAATATATGTTACAACCCAATACTTCAAACAGCCTTAGTCAAACAATGCAACCCAATCTAAAATGATGATAGCCTTACGAATAATGTTAGGGAAAGAATGACATTCGGAAGGAGGCGTAGGGGCTAGCTTGCTTGGCCTCAAAAATGAGCACCTATTGTACATTGTACGCGGGAAGATGGTCTTCTTAACATTTGCCAGAGAATAAGTGGGAGCACGGTGCCCCATCTCACCGAATGAAGAACAGAAAATATTTTATCACCCTGTAATATGTGACCCATAGATTAACAAGAATCCATTTTTTAGTGGCAAATGCACTTTTTGGGCACAGAAAAGTGTCTTGTGTGAGGCAAACACATGCTGTAAAATGAATGGAATGCAGAGTCGCGCTTTCGAGTCCTTCGAATCCTATTGAACCTTAGTTGAGCCACTTTGATAAAATCGTAGATAAAGATAATCCAAAGTATGCTACCCTTCTGGACCGAAAGGAAAATCACTTGAAGGCTTTAATATTGAGTTAACGAATTTTTTCATCAATTTTCTCCAGAGTGATTCAAGTCGCGATACGACTTATTTCTTTCTCCATTAATCTATGACTCTATAGATTTTAGTCCTTGACTTGGATATTGCACGATGGCCAACTGGTTCGCAACGGCCCTGACAAACGCCAAGTTCAAGGCCTTGGACGAGAACAACCCATTAGATGCACCCGTTTTCCTCGGTCAGCTGCTTCAGAAAGGCCTCATCACGAAAGTGCAGGAGATGGAGCTGAAAGCAAAATCGACATACAGGGATAAGATTGACGGAGCCTTCAACGTCCTCTTTGCGAAAAATCCCGAACCGACCTACATCAAGCTTCAAATGATTCTGAAGGAATTGAATAGGGAAGACATCATGGATCAGGTACCCCTATTATACCTTGTACTTTTGTACGTTGTATCGTGTGCTACCCCCACTCCACAGTGGGTTTCATAATGTTCACTTCGTTCTGTGGGTGATGGTGTGTCCAAGACGAAAATGGTAATGGGGATAACTTGCGATAGCATCCATGTAAAAACGGTCAAATTTCGCGAATTATTGTTTTCGCTTTCGTGGATTCTCCCTATCACGTTGATTCCAATCACCAAAACTAGCAACATATGTGAAATGCTTCTCGAGGATGAAGCAATCGTTCACTCTCGTTCTTGACAGTAAATGGTCAACCATGTAGACATTGGAACACTTGTGGAGTGAGTGGTGCAGTGCATTACTGTCGGCTGAAGCAGAATTAGTACTAAAGATGCGGCAGATGGTTGAAGCAAGAGCGAGAGGGAAATAGAGAAAAATAACATGCTAACTCCCTAGAATGGTTCTTACAGAGGATGCTAATCAACAGGGGAGTTCCTAATTCTAACGTCTTGCGGAAAGGAAGCGAACCATATTCTACGCTCTGCGACACCTACTGTACAAGTGCTAGGTTAATCATTTTTTACTATGGAAAAAATATAATTTCAATTCATACTTTAATACGAGGTGTGGCTATTAAGTTTCCAGACTTTATTTTTGTATTTTTTACTTTTAAACTTACAAATTAATCACATTTATCGCCTTCAAAGTACTCCCCTCCAGAACGTATACACTTATCCCAACGATGCTGCAATTGCTGGAAACAGCGGTGGAAGGCTTCTTTCGGGATGTCTTTCAGAGCCTGCATCACATTTGTTTGAATGTCTTCAATGCTTTGAAATCGATGGCCTTTCAAAAAATTTTTGAGTTTGGGAAATAGCCAAAAGTCACTGGGGGCTAAATCGGGCGAATACGGCGGGTGATCCATTTCAGTGATCCGTTTGGCGGCCAAAAACTCTCGGACAGACAGGGCTGTGTGAGCCGGCGCGTTATCGTGATGCAAGATCCACGAGTTCTCCTTCCACAGATCGCCCCTTTTCCTCCTCACAGCCTCACGCAACCTCTTCAAAACGTTCTGGTACAACATCTGGTTGACTGTTTGTCCTTCTGGGACGAATTCGGAGTGGACGATTCCGTTGACATCAAAAAAACAAATCAGCATCGTCTTGATTTTCGACTTCGACATTCGGGCTTTTTTCTGTCTCGGTGAATTTGCAGTTCTCCATTCAAGGGATTGACGTTTCGTTTCCGGATCATATTGATAACACCATGTCTCATCTCCAGTGATGATTCTCTCCAAAATATTTCCTTCTCCAGCTCTTTCTGAGAGATCCAAACAAACGTCCAATCGCCTTTGTTTTTGTTCAGCTGTCAGCAATCGAGGCACCATTTTCGCTGTCACCTTTCTCATGCTCAAATCATCCTTCAAAATCCGTCGAACAGTTTCTTTATCTAAATTCAACTCTTCTGCTATCATTCTAATTGTCAACCGCCTGTCTGAACGCACTAAATCCGTAACTTTTGAGACATTTTCAGGTGTTCGTTTGGTGATTGGCGCTCCACAACGCTGGTCGTCATTGACGTCTTCTCTTCCCTCTTTAAACCTTTTATGCCACAAAAAAACTTGCGCTCTTGACATAGTATGATCACCATAAACTTTTCTTAACATTTCGAGCGTTTCAGTTGCGGATTTTCCCAGTTTAACACAAAATTTGACGTTAGTTCTCTGCTCGAGATTATGCTCCATTTCAAATCCGCCAGCGCAAACAAATACGGTCTATCTTAACTGGCCGCAGCTCGCAGAGCGCTGGTCAGACCACACTGAAACTTGCCCAGCTTTAAGCTAAGACTCCCCTCCATGTTACTGCCATAGCCCCACTCCCCTCCTCTCTCTCAAAGTTGAGCAATAAAACCAGTCTGGAAACATAATAGCCACACCTCGTATATGACTCTATAGGGATCCTGTAGGTTTTTCGTGTTTCAAAAACCTATAGGAAAGTCTATAGGTTTCCTATAAGAAATAACTATAGGTCAAATCTCGTTACACCGAATTCCTCTACTACGAAAATATCACTATAACGAAAACATTTCCAAGCCCCGGCCGATGGCCCTTAGTATTAGTACTTTGTAGATCTCGTTACAACGAAATTCGTTACTACAAATAATTCAGTACAATGAAAGCTTTTTTTTTCCAGTCCTTGTACGTATAATGGTCACTCGTTATAATGATAAAATATCTAAAATCTGATAGTTTATAAAGGGACGATCGTTTATGGTTCACGTCAGCCCCCTCCCTCCCTTTGGATATTGAGAGAGTCTGAATTCTTTGTTTCCGACGCTTAAGGTACAAGAAGTGTTAAGCGCAAGGAGGAACGTACAGTAGTCGGCGCTGGATAGTCGTGGCCAAAAATCTCATCACTTTGCAACAGTGTACCTGTGCGCCCCATCCTGCAGACATGGCTAAGAAGGGAAACAAGAAACGCCGGTAGTTTTCGTCAGAAGAAGAAATGAAAGTTGTGGAAGCAGTAAATTCCAGCAGGAAAAAAGGAGACGTGGCAGATGAATTCTGCATCACTCCCTCTACGTTATCCACGTTCTCGAAGGATCGTGCCAAAATGGCAGAAAAGTTGAGGAAACCGGCTCTGAAGCCAAAACGAAAGAGAATGCGTGGTGCGCTCTAGGATGACACTGACAATGAAACACAAACTCTTGTGCAATCCAAATTTACTGATTTTCTCCAAAGTGGAAAATTACTGCATATGTGGTTTGTCCATTGGAAGACATAGCTAATTTGAATAAGGAATATTTCTTTTGAACTTATTTCGAGTAATATTCGACGCAACGACATAATCAGGACACCCCCTTGAAGTTCGTTGTAACGAGATTTGACCTGTATAGGTTTCCTATAGGACATTTCCGTAAGGGCTTAACGTGCTTTTGCAGCCTTTCCTGTGTGGCCTTTGCGGTGTGGGCGGGGTCCTCATGAAGGACCAGGGCCTTTTGCCGAACTTCTTCTTGGCCCAGGGGACCACCACGTCTTCCAGAATGGATTGGATGTAGAACTCCTTGCTCACCTTGACTCCAGGGGGATGAAGAAGAGGGGAGTCTTGCCAGTGGCTGTGATCCCGGCCCAGACCACGACAGAGGCCGGATGTTGACGCCGAAAGGCTGTCTTCAGCTTCGTGGGGACCTTGGAGATTTTCCTTGTCGTTGTGGCGGTGGTAGATACTTTGGACTGTGAAGTTCTTCTCGTCTGTGAATACCAAGTTCTTGAGCGTGTCTTTTTTGAGGTCCCGGAGCACAGGCCAGTTTCTTGACCTTGGGTGAGCTGTGACAAGATTTGTTACTTCTGCATGGAGTAGGGTTTCATCTTGAGCTCGTTTCTAACTATTCTCCTCATTTTGGCCTCGCTCGTGTTGTTCTCCTTGGCCATCTGGCGCATGCTTCTCTGGGGATTCTGACGAATCTTGGGTTTCACAGCCTTGATGACTACTAGAGTGCACTAGGACCCCGGATGACCGCTCTTAGGACGGCTGGCTACAGTACCAGTTTCGATGAATCGCTTCACGACTCTTCAGATGTTGTTGAGGTTCTTGAAGCCTTGAGAATCTCCCCGTTACTCTTTCCGGCCTGGTGGAGCTCCAGGATGGCGTCTCGTTTTCCATCCATTGTGCGAGCTTCATTAACTCCGGTTTTTACTTTATTTACTCTGGTTACCGAACTTAAGACGTACCCGGTACAGGATCTTCCTCACAACTTCGCTAGTGTGTTTTCGCTTTAGAAAGGTGAATGAATAAAAAATGTTAAGAATAGTTAACCCTTCGAAGAACAACAAGATTCTGCTCACTCCCCCGATGCAGCACTTTCACGAGGACTCGTGATCTCTGCAATCACGGCTAAGCAACGAAACCGGAAGGGACTGCTCTGGTCCCTTACGAAAGTGTCCTATAGGAAACCTATAGACATTTCTTATAGAAAACCTATAGATTTTCCTATAGGTTTTTGAAACACGAAAAACCTATAGGATTCCTATAGGGTCCTATAGGACTCCTATAAGTTTTTCATGTTTCAAAATCCTCTAGAACGCTTGCCCCATAAATTCCTATAGGTTTTCTTGGTTTCAAAACCCTATAGGATCCTATAGGATACTCGCACTATAGATTCCTATAGGTTGTCTTGGTTTCAAAACCCTATAGGATCCTATAGGACTCTTATCCAATAGATTCGCCTATATTTTCTAGGTTTCAAAAGTCTATAGGTTCCCATTGGACATTTGAGCTTCATAATTCTTATTGGTTTCTTGGGTAATCATGCCATGCAGAACCCTTGTTAACATTGTACCAATTTCATTCCCCTTGTAAATTTTTCTAATGGGAATCCCATAGGTTTTTCAGGATATAAAAATGTTTACCTAAATTCGTGAGATGCGACTTTGATTTTCAAATTTCCTTCTGATGCCGCAATCCAATTTCGACATTCCATATTTTCTTTAAGGAGAATTGGAATGAGGCAATTTTCAACAGATAATGCAGTAAGACTGTGAAGAATCACTACTCTCATATACAATATACTTTGTGTGAATTACATGGACGGTTTCCTGTGAATGTAGCAAAATTAGCATAATTCTTGACGCATGGTATATTTATTTCCTGAGAAAACCATGATATCTAAACAACAACAAAAAAAACGGTTTTTCGTGGATGGAAGGAAAAAAGAACGGAGGAAAATACAAAAAATGATGCTACATATTTCTGTTCAGCGTGCCAAGCTGCTCTTTCTCAGCCACTTGGCATCGTCGTTGCACTTTTGACGCAGAGCTTGGTGAACTTTCTGCATTATCTCCGCTTGCCCCTGGAATCTGGTCTCCATAAATTCTGCAGAAAAAAGGAAGTTAAGTAATTAGGTTTACTTCTTCCACACTCAAATACGTGGAAATACATTATATTGGTGCGGAGAAAATTACATTCCACCTTTAGATCCAATGCACTCCATGAAATAGTATTACATCCTTTTGATAGAACATTATTAAATGCCGAACTAACCAACAATCCTCTTCACTTTTTCTGGGCACAATTGTGGTTTCCTTTCCTTTCCTTTATGGGCATTTGATGCTTTTCCAGATAAGCAATGGGTGCCAAGGACTTCTCTGCCGAAAACGATTACAGCAAGATCTTTTGTGAAACCCGATAATTCCGGGGCAGTGATTCGTGAGATCTTTTCGGTCATCTGCAACAGACATGAAGAATAATATATAAATGAAACCGAATGAAATACTATAGAAGTCCTTTGAATAAGTAGGATGCACTTAGGATTTTATATTTCAAGATCATAATATGAGGATAATGGCCTCTGACATTCTCCCAGTAGTAGGAACAATATTTCTTAACCTCAATATGATTTTCCATCTAACGCCAGTTGTGACTTGGGGAAGGAAAAGTCACAATTATGTATTGGGAAAATTTCATAATCAAATATGCGTTTAAGATGTTCACAAAAATTGCTACTTCCAATTGAGGGCTAATATCCGTATAAATAATAATACTGCAAAAGCTCAAAATGAAATGGACAGCGAAAAAATTGAATGGTGATTGAATAATGAAGACCATAAAAAAGAAGCACTGCAGAGGTACGTAATGGTGTAGTATTTTTTAAGGTTAATAATAATAATACTGCAAAAGCTCAAAATGAAATGGACAGCGAAAAAATTGAATGGTGATTGAATAATGAAGACCATAAAAAAGAAGCACTGCAGAGGTACGTAATGGTGTAGTATTTTTTAAGGTTAGTATTTGACTCATCACCAAATAATATTAAATCTGTCACGAATAAGTAATGATTCATCACAAAAATTTATTTGGTCACTCAATGAATTTACATAATCAAATTCTTCATAATTATTTTCGTCAGATGCCATTAAATAGCCATCGAATTTTATTGAGTTAGCACCAAATCGTAGTCCCATTTCACGTTAAAAGAATGAAAATTCAATTGGCGGGCCTGCAGGGCAGAGGACACTGGCTTGTTCTCTTAAAGTTCTTCCAAACATCTGGCTTTCTGATTAGATATTATTATGCTCTTTTCCGAATAGCTTTCCTTATGGCGTTACCATCACTGCAGGCAGTGAAGGCGTTTGACTTGTTTCAATGCCCTAAAATGCTCTATTTGTCATGGCACTTCTAACACACAGAGCACACTGAAACTAGAAGTCAGCGCCATACTGAACACATATTGAAATACATGTACACAAGCGCAAGGACACAGGAGTTACACAGGTCCTCCCTGAAAGCCCCCCGAAGCATGATATGATCTTACAATCACATTTATCCATCGGCACTCCGGAAATAAGTAAAAACCCATTATTTTACAGGGTTGCAAATTCTGACAAATTCATGTTTGATGAGAGTTTTTTTGGTGCTGGTATTGAAAATTTGGTGATACCAGAACTTGTGATAGTGCAATCATATTTGATTAAATAAAAAATATGAATTAGGTGAATGACACCAATTTGGAAAGGATTCATTGTGGTCTGGTAACAGATTCAATATTTCTGTGAGCTAAAAATAATTCGTGACAAGTTCATTATAATTGGTAGGTGATTAAATGTATTTCATTTCTTAATATCATGTTGTTTTCAACTCTTTCCCTTCAGGCTCTTCTCGCGATAGACACTCCTCTCCTCATAAAAACATGAGTAAACAATGGTTCGCACCTCCGTTGAATAGAGTGAAAAGGACTGGGCGCTTTCTGCAAGAATCCCCAATGTTGTAAATGCATCGTCTGAAACATTTCCCTCCACGGTCACAGATGGAAATGAAATTGAGGATGAAGTAGCTTCTTGCTCCTCCCTTCCTCTGTCCTGCTCCGTCCTCAGCAATTTTGGAAGTTCTTTTGGAAGTGGAAAAGTCCATGTGCATGAAAGAACGCTTTTCCTAGATATACTCTTGAATCAAGAAACCTGCATTCATCACATGACAAACAAAAATGTTGATTTTCACTATCCTTCAAACTCATTTGGATGTTGCTTGATGCTCAAATTATGAATTTATAACTGCAGACTCCTTCGTTGTGAAATGTCGCTGGAAGATTCGTTTTAAATCGCCTACGATCGCTGACTAAAATGAAAGATTTCCTTACCTACATTCAAACCCACCGAAATCAATACAACCTGCAAATTACATTAAAGTAATTCAGCTGGAGTAAAGTCATACAAATTTCAGGTAATAGGGTTCCAGTCCTATTTTACCGATCCTGTTACCGCTCATCTGTCTTCGGAACTTCGCTTTAAAGGAACTCCAACGGAACTATTGAACTGTTGGCGGTGGTGAGTAGGTACGAGGGGCAAACTAAAACATCCTGGAGTCATTTTCTCCACCATTAATACATTTAGGAAGACTCACTTAGGGATGAAAAGGTTAACTCATACCGAATGGGATATTAATGAAAATGCTGGACTGTGTATCACTCCATCGTTTAGCCTTTCTTTAAATTTCGAGTTCCCTTTTGCACCCTAATGGAAGTATTATCCGAGCAGTATACACCGATGGGCCTTTGGAAAAAAATACAAAGACCAAGGAGATCTATTAAAAGGCAAAAGATGTGAGAAAAAGGAAATAATCATTATTTGCAATTCAGTGCAATTTTCGAGTGCCAAAGTCTCTTCTGGATGGTAGGGACTCTCATTTAAATTAGGGGGTTGTTCAACAGCCTTAAGATTTTAATGTTGTTTGAGGCTCTCATCTTGGATGATTTTTGATTAACATTGATTTAGCATTTCAGAAGTTGCCAATATCTAAACTGGGAAAATTTCTATTAACATAATATACAATTCACTGTAATTAACGAATACACACGAACGAATGTTCCACATGTGGAATGTTTAGGTCTGAGAAAAGTAGATGGTTTCCAATATTGCTGGTTTTCACCAAAACTCTGAGTCTTACACATGGACGCACAAAAGTGACTTTGAAGCAGAAGCACATAAAAATTGTTGAAATTAGATAAACATTCAAAACATTACCCTACGTATTCCCATAGCCACATCAGGTCATCTCGGTAATAAAAGTTAACACGCTCAAAGAGGATCTTTGCCAGAGGAGAAAGGATACTACATTTTTCCAATTTTCTGCAAAAGGTCGGGTAATGCTGGACAGTTGCCATCCGACAATTTTGGCAGACTTTTCTCCCCTATAAATATTCTAAAATGCATCTATGAAGATGGATGATTGCACATCCAAACCATGAGCCATTACTGACCAACAGTGCATAATCAAGGAGTGAAAGTGCATCCCTGCTCATTTTACCAGTCAGCGATGCAGCCTTGCACAAAATTCCTGCATCGTCGCTAGAGGTTCTTGAAAACATTTTTTGTGATTTGCTCTTGCCCATGGTTTATGGTTCCTATTAGATTAAAATGCCTATGCTAAATACATTCCATGAAACTCATAAGCCTTTAATATTGGCCTTGCCATGAAAGTAATGTTCATAATTTTCAGTACATATTCTTCATATTCTTCTACATACTCTTCGTAGGATTCAAAATGCCTGTCACAAAGTTATTGCCTAGTACTTCTCCTTCTTACATTTCAACCATACATTGCGACATGTGATGGTTCAATTCAAGCAAGGAACTCATTACCATCTTGAAGCATCTTGTTGCGGCGTATCAATGCCCGATTTTCTTTTTTCAGCTCCTCCATCTCCTTGCGGAGAGCATTCATTTCATCCATGTGCTCCTTGCAACGTATCTCTTGCAAGACACTTCTACAACGCATCTCAAGAGCATCCTGAAATAAATATAGAGAAATTTCACGCAATTATGTTGAAAGAATTAAGAAAGATAAGAAGAATAAAAGAAAAACTTTCCTTAAAATGTTGTGTCCAGAAAAGCACAAAGAATCTGGATATGGATTTGCACATGATTGTATTGAATATACACTCTTAACAATGTTACCCTTAGGTCACCTCAAGATCGGGGTAACATAAGCTTATAGAGGTAACTTCACTTTTAGTAGAAATAACTTGAAGAATATCGCCATTGGCAATGGAATGGTTACCCTGATAAATGGAGAGGCTAAAGCGATAGACGTAACATGGCTTCTGGGGTAACATATCCTCGCAGAGCAGGGGGCACGGCAGAAGGTGATTGGCTGGGCCTGGGGGAGGGGGTGTTTGCCCGGCGTGCGGATGAGCATCTCTCTATCCGCCACCCTAGCGGTTGCAGGGTGCGGTCAGAAGTCGTCAGGTGTCACTCATAACTTTTGCCCTTTTCCCTTACCTGTAATTAGGGGAGCGGCACCAGTTCGCGAACAAGGAGCCAGTTAGCAAACGAGGGTCATGAAATGCGATTTGGCCTTTTGTTACTCTAATTTCACACTCCATCCCAAGCATTAATTAATCAATCAATCCATTTTCTGCAGATACAGAAAGCTGGAGCGTGTAACTCGAGAAACAAAAGGCCAAATCGCATTTCATGATCCTCGTTCGCTAGCTGGCTCCCTGTTCGCGAACTGGTGCTTCTCCCCTAGTCCCCAATTCTACTCTCCCGATCCGAATTCCTTTTCTTCATTACCGGCACCCACGAATGCTAAGGGGTAACAGGGGGCACCACCCTCATTTCATTCATCTGTCGCGCCCGTTCCTACATGTGATGTAAAATGAAGGACTGGACCCTGCGAGAGAGCACCTATTTAGAATGAGGGTCCCCTCGTTTCTTGTCGTAGGGAAGAAAAAGTAAAAACGAGCAATCGCAGACACAAACACAGTTTATGTATGGGATGCTTTTGCTTGCGGAGTGAAGCTGACCCCGTTCTCCTCTCCTCTCCCTTCCCCGCATCCTGTGTCTTTGTTCCTCTCTCGGCCTGCCGATTTTTTTGCCACGTGTACCCTTACTGTAAAGTATGAATGGTTACTTTTTCGGTTTCGCATCTGTGCGCCCGCGGCACTGAGGCTTGAAGACCTAATTCAAAATGAAATTTCAGGGTCCTTTTTGGAGTAACGAATCGGGTAACATTAGTGACAGTTGCTTTGCTACTATTAAAGTTACTCTAATCCTGAGGTAACAAAATCGATGGTTTTCTTACTCCTATGCAGAGGAGTAAGAAGCCATCAATTTACAACTTTCAGGGTAACATTGGTAAGAGTGTATGAATATGGTATGGAAAATAATGTTAAGTTGAATGCTTTCCTAGCTTTCAAAGCTCTGCATCAGCAATCTTGGACTGTAGGTCCTGTGCGTGCTACTGAATAATTTACAAAATGAATAAATACTAAAATACAGGTTCAATAGGGAAGGCATAGGACATTCGTATGGGCGTTAATGCCTCTCAAATATATCAAGCGCAATTGTTGTTACACCTTCTTTGTCAGCTGCCTCTTTGGTATTTCTACCTCCTCCTCTGCACTTGATGAAGAACGGCGCAGTCTCCTCTTTTGGCCTGAGTCTAAAATTTCCTGCTGAGCTGTGAGGTGTTCCTGAGCTTCTTTTAGGATCCTCTTCAATTTCTGCTCAGCGGAAGACTTTTTATCTGCACGAAGAGAACCATGCATTGAGTTATAAACATTCACGAATAGGCAATATTTATCATTAAAGAAAAGGAAATAAACGAAGCAAATGAAGCCACATGCACGCAGAAAGCTCAGTGCCTCAGTTTGACGCATTCTTCTCGGGAAAAAATATGTCCTCCATGTGATGCGTCTGTATGGCTTCAAATTTTGGATGCGATAAAAACGCATCACATAGAGGACAACTTTATTCACGACCTAAATGCATTAATTTGATTCTGCATGTACAGCTCAAGTATATGGTGCACTTCTGCAGCATCGAAATTTGGTCTTGTATGTCCAGCATTTCAGCAGCACCAAAAACGTTCATGCATTGTCCCAAAACGATGTACGTGGCGTGCCTGATGCAGGATGTACTTTTCATTCTTTCTATCAGAAACAATAGGATCACACTAGACCCAGGTTGAATTCAGGCGTAAAAATAGCAATTCACTCTGTAGAAGGCATCATTTTGGACCAATGATGTACTTTTTTTAATATTCACCAGGCTATGTAGAGTCACTTTTATACAACATGCAGCACTTTCGCAACGAAATGCCTGAAACTGCAATAAAATTTCCAATTTGAACAGGCAATCAAAGGTATTTTGTTGAGGGTCAATAATATTGGAAATTTGACTGAAAATTGCAACTGATGTCCATTGAGGAATTTCTCAAAAAGCCTGGGGAAGCTTAATAGATTACATCAAGATTTTTAACCAGAAGCATCACATCATAGGATTAGGTGCACCCCCTCAATATGGTATATGAGAGAAAAGAAAGCTGTGAGCAATGAAGTCAGAAGCAACTTTATCTTCTCAGAATTTTATTTTATTTCATGCAAAACCAAATGGAAAAAATTAACTGAATACGCCACTGTTCGTACCCCACTCATCCTCAAAACACACAAAGGAGCACCTCCATCGATTGCAGATAGCAACACCGATAAGCATGGTTCTTTAAAACCATCTGATGAAGGGGGTCCTCTGTATTTTGAGTTTTCTTTCTCCATTTTTCTCTATCATCGTGGCACTACGACTTCAATCCGAAAATAATTAACGGGTGCACCAATTGATTCAAGACGATAGGCTAGAAATACTCGTATTCCTAAACTTCAGACAAGCCTATTGTGGGGATACAGTGGCTTTTTAGATTAGAGCCCGAATGCACAAATCTCATTTAAAGGAGAAAACGGAGCCTTTTAGCAAATGAGCCATATTTCTCCCATAGGAATCCATGTGTTCTTGAAGGGCTGTTAACTATCTGTAGTTAGCGATCGGATCTTACCCTACTGGCGATACGTGTTGCACCACTAACGCGCCAAACGGAATATAAACATTGGATGAAACTGGACTCGAAAAGTGGAGTAAGCGGTTACAAGAGAATACTTTGAGACCCACGAGCACGCACGGGTCGGAAGGAAGGTGAAGGGGCGAAGAGGCCATGCACGCATGCGGTTGCGTGTGAATCCCTCGGCTGTCAATGCACTGCCCCGAGGGTTCATGGAGGGGAGGGGAGCCTTCCTCGGCGCGATGAAGTGGAAGACGGAGGTTAACATGCGTCTAGACGATGCAAGACCACTCAAACCACCCTCTCGAGTCAGCTATATACGTATTTCGGTTTTCCAAACGCCTTTCAGGCAACCCGGCACGGTCGGGAAGCGAGAGATATAAATCGAAAATCCAGTTGATGAAAAATCTTTAGAAAAATCAATCGATATGCAAAAATTGAGAGAAGCATATAATCTCGATTAACCGATTTCTCTGAGTGTAGGCCTATAATAGGGTCCAATAATATAGGCAAGTCTTGGCATACCTGAGAGGTGAAGGATCACAGCTTCACATGAAGAGTTCAACCATTTCACGTGTACTGGCTTCCCCACTTGAACATCGCCTTTTATCACCTCAGAAGTCTTCAAGACGTCATATAACTGCTGGGTGCCGTCAGTCTCGGTCCATTTAATGAGCATGTATGCAGGGCGTTTTCCACACTTGCCCATAATGACGGATGCAGATTGAATTCAATCGAATTCCACTGTTTCACACGTTCATAGAGCTCAAGCAGGGCGCAATCAAATGGATAGTGGAGGCACGAATGAAGAGAAGGAGAGCGGGACAACTTCAGAGTCACGCCGACTCCTCCTCACGTGGTGCATGCCCTGACCGGAAGTCAAGCCTAGATGTCACTACTTTCAGGCATGGAGCCCCCCTGTGTACATAACCATGTGCCACGTGCTCCTGCTCCTATGCAGGAACTCGATAGTGAACCTATTCCTGGACCGTTGGTCACCACTTTAGGACAGTGTATACCTATTCCCGAAGATGGTCTTGAAAGAGCCTCGAATTTTGTCGAGAAACGTTGTCTAGGCTTCAGAATCAAGCATGGTATGCGGGGACCTTACAAGAGGCATTTATCATCGTCATCTGTTCCCAGCTCCGTGTACAAGGTAAGCCCTGGTTTTATACGCCTTCCCGTGGCGATACCCATGTCTATATGGGAAGGCGTTAGGAATCGTTTATAACTTTACGTGGTGAGGTGTAACATAATCAGATGTTCGAAACCGATTGAATTCTGCACATCAAACCTGCATTTGCTCTCACAACTCAGAGGGAGAGACTTGTTCTCCTACAGTTCTCCCAATGCTCCGGTTTTCTGATAGGATATGATTGTGTCCTTTTCCGAATCTCTTCTCTTATGGTGTTGACGTCACTTCAGGTAATGAAGGCGTCTCCTCGTTTTAATGTCCTGAAAGTCTCCAACTACCATGGCACCTCTATTACGTTGAGCACACAGAATCCAGAAGACAGCGCCTTATTGAATTCCCATTCATGTACACAAGCGCAAGGAGACCAGTTAGACAGATCCTCCCCCGAAGGTCCCCGAATCATATGATCTTACAAGCTCATCTTGCAATCACGGGTCTGACCGGAAATAAAGATAAATTCTTTATTTAATACGGCTGCAAATGTCTAAGATTTCATATGTTAAATGATGAGAGCATATTATTGGTGCGGGCTAATGCAAATTTTTTTCATGTCCACATCTGTGATGGGGGAATCATATTTGGCTAAATCAAAAGTAAAAATTTGGTGAAAGAATCCAATTTGGTGAAGATCGTGATCTGGTGACGGGGTCAATATATCTGTAGACTGAATATATTTGGCGACAAGTTCATTATTATTGCTGGGTGATTGAATACATTTTTGCACTAAAAACGTGGCTAGCAATTTCGGGATTTATCCCGAAATTCCCCAAATTGATTTTTCCATTCCTGAATAGGCGAGACGTCTGGGTTACAAGCAGCTTCTCACGTGTTCTGGGGGTAAACTGTCAAGGACTACCAGATGGCGCAGGAAAAATGAAGACTTGTCAAAATCAAAGGAATGCCTGGGTGATGCTAATGAAATTAGCTTTGTATTCGGGCAAACACTACATCAATCATCTCTACTTTCAAATGACCCTTGTGAAGCTCGTCATTTAAGTGACCCTGAAGATGAGAGTACCATGGAAGACAGCACATATTCATGGATGGTAAGTCTGTCAAAGGCCTTATTTGACTCCTGGTCCAATTCCAAAGTCTCGGCTCCCAAGATACCCTTTTTCTTTTACAAATCCTGGCTTAGGATATGCTGTTAGAGCACAAAATATTAAGTCATTAGTCCGACAGATGATGCTAGGAGTCTGTAAACAGAATGAAGATTTATGAGCTCTATGCTGCAATTTTGGCAGGAGGGCTTTCGAGCGCTTTGACCAGGACAGGGTTAAGTGACCCAGCAGGCTTAATATTTGAAAATGGAAATTCTTCATGCTGGGAAGATTAAGCTAAACAAGCTGATTGATACCATTTGATATTTTTCTTGCCTTCAGGTAGATGTTACATTTGTCCCAACATTCTCAATAAAATGGTAACCCCGAGTTTGCGTACCCCATATTGTAATGGTTCACTTCAATATGGTGTATCAAATTAAATGAATCATTGGTTACAGTAAGTTAGGGGGAAATGTCCATTGTGTTAATGAGAGGGTTGCTCGGGAGGACTTTAGTATTACGAAATATCTTCATCTCAAAATGTTATTAAAGATCGAAGCTCGCGAATAGTATGCTCCTTGAGCAGCTCTACCATTGTTAATCCATGGGGACAGGGAACAATTTTACTTTAGTTGAAGCCATAGCTCATCTGTGCTGTTAAGGAAGGCAATTTTTCGATTTTGCCCTGATCTGGGGACTCAACCCCTATGAACATTTTAAAAGTTTCTGAGAACAAAGTCTGGCCTCTGGGGGAGTTTTTTTTATCACTCAATCAAGGCCAGATGGATTTTCACTTATGCCATATGATAGCAATAGTGTGCTTAGATAAAAAAAAAACTCATGATACATACACAGGGTGGGCCAAAAAATAACAAGGAAGGTATTATTTTTTAGGAGTTATCATTCTGATTGTAAGCTGCCAATTCTGATTAAATTTGGTAGACACATAAGGTGACGCAATTGAGGTTGTTAGTCAAATTCCAAACAAAAAATTTTAATATACTATGAGAATGGCACTTCATTTATTTTTCAACAAAAATGTTAGTGTTCACGTTTCCTTTAAACCTAAAAAATCTCAAAAATGGCAAAACAAATAAGTAAATAAACAAAACAAAAAAATAAAAATTCACCAATGCCATGAATGAAAGTACACAATTTGATTTAGGTAGATTCGTTTCAAGGGAGAAGATGCTTGAAGTTCTCCTACATTCTGTTGAACAATAGCCACTAATCTGGGACGCCACAGGTCAATGTCTTGGTCAATAAAGTTTTCGTGGCGGTGCCTTCCAATCTTCCTCTATAGCATCATACAGGGATAGGTCATGAATACGCCCTCCCTCTCATCCCGGCCTCAGATTCATATAAATAGTTCTGACAGCATATTTTGTCTTTGATCATCAGAAAATAAGTACAGCTCCTATAACTTTGGAGCCAGAAGGTTGAACTTGGGCACGAAAACTTCAATTGGGTCAACCCTATGAGCCTAGCAAATTTAATCAATTACAGTTTTTTGGCCCACCCTGTCTATGTCCCGCTCTAATTCATCGAACCACATGCTAATTTTGAATTTATTTGGTTCATTGTTCCAGGAAGTTTGAGTGCTTCGATATAGTCGTGCTGTTCATTTAAGTAGTGTTGAAAGCCATGGGTCATATTTACTCAAAACTCTCTTCTACTGTATATCAATAAAGTTGCTTTTGGCAGAGGAGACCTGAGATCCGAAGATGATTCATCCCCCCCCATGAATGCAAAGATAGACCACAATTTTTTATGTTCCCGATTTGTGTCTAAGAATCTTTATAAGAACCCTCACCATGCGATGCTGAAACACCTTAGACTTTCAAAATCGTCAATACAACTGGTTGTCCTTTTCCATAATGACTTTAATCATGGTCTCTTAGGCGGTCGAGCATGATGGTGGCGATCCAGAATCCACTGATTCTGACAAATATGGAGCTTATGAAGAGAGAGACTCTGTTCCTGGCTTGGATGCTGGAGATGAAAATCAAAGAACTGGAGCCCGAATGCCGCATATTGATTCCGATCTAAGGAGGTTGTTGTATGATGACTCCAAATTGACCTTGGGTGAAAGCGTGCTGGCAATAAGCTCCTTCATAACTAGGCACAACTTGACGAAATCTTGTGTAAAAGACTTATTATCTCTAGTGAAAATTCACTTGCCAGCATCATTAAACACACAGTTCCCCGAGAGCATATTTTTGCTTGAAAAGTATTTTCTTACTTCACGGAATCCAGTTAAACTCATGCTCATTTGTGATAATTGTGATGCTACTCTCGGGTCTACTGCTCCTAGTCATTGCATGGAATGCAACCATGCAATTTCAGTGCCAAATCTTATAAGAAAGGACTCGTACTTCCTTCATATTTCTCTGAAGGATCAGTTGGAAGACCTCTTGGAACGTATTCCTTTGCCTGGAGTGCAGGAGAACCAATCTCAGAGTGAATCCATATCAGATGTGAAAGATGGCGCATTGTATCAGCAGATTCATGGTAGTGGTAGAGACATATTATGTATCACAATTAATTGCGATGGAATCCCAGTCTTTAAGAGCAGTAATTACAGTCTATGGCCACTTCTCGTCACTCTAAATGATCTCCCTATTGCTATTAGAAGTGAAAACATGATGATGGTGAGCCTTTGGGGAGGGGAAAGAAAACCGAACTTCATGTCCTTCTTCCGACCCCTCGTGGAGGAATTGAAAGTGCTTTCTTCTCATGGTATCCAGTGGAGAGATTCAGAAAAGAAGCTTCGGACAAGTGAAGTAATTCCTTTAATCTGTGCCTGTGATGCTGTAGCCAGATCTGCTTTACAAAATATTCACCAGTTCAATGGTAAATTTGGTTGCTCCTGGTGCCTTCATCCTGGTGAGACTTTCTCCACAATGAGAGGCACTAAGCACATATATCCAGCAAGCGGTGGGAACTTTACTGAAAGGACCCATAAGGGCATATTGGATGATGCATATATTGCTTATAGCCATGGCATTGTAAACGGAGTGAAAGGGCCAACAATATTGTCCCTCCTTCCTGGTTTTGATGCAGTGCGGGGCTTCTCCATCGAATACATGCATGCCATACTACTTGGTGTCACCAAGAAAATGGCAAGTCTCTGGTTTGATTCCCTTGGCCCTGATGATATTTGGCTAAAGAGTAAGAAGGAGAGCCTAGCTATGGTAGATGCACGATTGGCAGCTTTCACGCCGCCATCAATAGTTACAAGGACACCAAGAAGTATTGGGGAAAGAAAGCACTGGAAGGCCAGCGAGTGGCGGACATGGCTGCTTTTCTACAGCCTACTAAGCCTATCCGGAATCTTACGAAAGAAATACATTGACCATTTTAAGTTCTTGGTTGACAGTACTTGGCGGATGTTAAAGAAAAATGTCTCCATTCGGGATCTGTCTCATGCAAGGTCAGGGTATCAAAAATTCCTAACTGGAATGGAGGGCTTGTATGGAAAATCAAATATGTCATACAATATTCACATTTTGAATCACGTTGTTGAATGTGTCAGAAATCAAGGCCCATTGTGGGCATCATCCTGCTTTCCTTATGAGGGTTACAACGGCAAAATTCTGTCCTTCATTAAGGGCACCCAGCATGTTAAGAAGCAAGTTGCTTCGCAATTCACATTTCTGAGGTGCCTTCCGAAATTTCGGAAATTGATCCGGAATGATTCTTCGGAAGAGGTGTTCCACTTCATCAGGGGTATGCTCTCAGCTTATCCCCTTTCAAGGTCTATCATACGGGCAGATGATTGCTCGGCAGCCTTTATTGGTCCACAAAGGATTTGTAAATTACCACCCAGAGAAGAATATGCACTCATAGAACTTGGATACGATGTGGCAGCCTATGAAGCTTATGAGAGAGCAATAGTCAATAAAATTCTGTACCACACTGAAGATTATCGGAGATTTCAGAAAAGAAATTCCTCTTGTGTACAACTGAAGTCAGGAAAAGCAGCTGTCATAATGAGATTCATCAAAATTGAATGCGAAATGCTTATCATCGTGAATCTCCTGGAAATTGAAAAGAATGGCATTTTTCGCTCCTCTGACTCACATGTATCCCACATACGTGCTATAAAGAAGCGTTCCAATGATATTCAGGCTGTCGCTCTCAGTGCTTTATTGGCCCCATGTTTCCTATTGGAAGTCAATGCTGCCATGTATTGTGGATTTCTGCCCAATATCTTGGAGAGAGACTGATACTCTATATTATTCATTGTATAAGAAACCTCATTTCATGCTGGAGGCTCACTACAGGGAAGTAATTGAAATTTCAAATTTCCATGGGAAAAGTATGTCTGTTGTGTATGGCTGTTTTTATAGTGAATACTTTCATACAGAGTAGTCACCACGACCTAATGATGGATGCAAGCGATATTTAAAATGTGCAGTTTCTAATTTCTGAATTACTCTCGTTTTTTCAGTTGTCCAGATGTCTTGTTAGCTCTTCCACTTGACTTATAATGAAGCTTGCAATATCAATGTTTATATTCACAACACATCACTTCCTTCTTCTAAGTTTTCCTTTCATGTATCACTCGAACAATTTCCTCCAGACTTAGTAGAGAGTATCAAGATCATGTCTCAAATGTTGTGCCCAAACTATGTTTTTACACACCATTTGCCATACATGATTCTGTGAGAATATACCGGTTTTTCGCTTGGTCATGCTGGATCCTGTTGCGTGGCCGCTTTCAAGTAAGACTCTGTATATATAATAATTTTGAATGTTGACATGGGGACTGTTGCATTTTTTGTTTAAATTTGCATTTCTGGAAGTTAAACGACGAATTTCATTTTCTTCATGCAATGCATATGTTCATGTTTAGTATTCAGAATAAACTATAATTCTATACCTGGAAAAATATCATTTTCATCATCGAAAGTATGTTCGCCACAGTACCGATGTGCAATAAACTCTTTATTATAGAACATTTTAAAAGAAGACAGTTTGCTCATAAAATTTTCATTTCTTATTTGCTTCAGCACACCCACAATGTACTGAATCAGGTGCTTAACTTATGGCTCTCGAGTTGGATCAAGTACTATACTGTTGAATAATGTTAAGGTCTATTTTCCCTGCGAAATAATTCTATAGGAATATTTAGGGTCCCTATACGTTTCCTATTAGACCTATAGGTTTCCTATTAGACCTATAGGGTTCCTTTATGTTTCCTATTGGACCTATAGGATTCCTTTAGGTTTCCTATTCCGCCCTATAGGATTCCTTTAAGTACCATTAATTCCTACAGGGAGACCTATGATATTCTATAGGCATCCTATAGGATTATTACATGACATATAGGGAAACTATAGGAGCCCTATAGGTCCTATAAGCATAGTAAAGGATATCTATACATTCCTATAAGTCTGCCTAGAGGAATTCATGTGCCCTATAGGAATCCTATAGGTCCTATAGGAAACTTAAAGGATTCCTATACATTCCTATACATTCTTATGAGATTCCTATACATTCCTATAGGATTCCTATAAGATTCCTATAGGACATTTTCGTAAGGGATCTCAAATAGCTCTGAGGAAAGGATGCCTCCAGGAAGCATGAAATCCATGGCGCGCGCCAACTTTGTGATTCAGGGATGTCCGGATAAGATATCTCCGTATCCCACCACATCGATAAATCACTGCTGACCACCACTTCATTCTCGGCTCATCTCATGAACTCAGCACAAAAATGTCTCGTACATTAAAACACAGAAGATCCAGACGCCGACACAAAGGTCTTGAATCTGGCATAATTTCGGCACAACATCCGGCAACATTGGGAGACGGGACCAGAGCCAGCCCTCTTAAACTTAAATGAAAGACAGCTAATTTCACTTTTCTTGGCGAAATGGTGCATCGCAAACAACAAAAGGGGCACTTTTCGCCATCTACGAGTCGATTTCTTTCTCATGGTTGATCTCTTTCCTCCGAAAACCCCCCAGGAGTGGCTCCCCAGGTGGGAGCAAAAAAAAAAGAATGAAATTCACATCTTCCAAAAGCGAGATGGACCGTCATATTTGCTGGAGTGATTCTGTGTTCAGAGAGAAAGAAACATGCCCAATTTCGTCCAAGCTGATGCTCTCAGAGAGGAATACGAGAAGTTTGAATTTTGTTACAGGAAGGTGTTGAAGAAAGGTAATGGGCGCAACTTAAGCCTATTGAGTATTCCTCTTTTCGTAAGGAAAAAAGATGTGAAAGAATTATGACAGTGTCTTGTCCTGCGATATGATATGACTAACGGGATTGAATGTCCTTGAGATCCATTCCACACTTCATCCCTCACTGACTCACTCACATCCTTGTGAAGGGTTTTGCAATATTGTCATCGATTCCTCGCAATGTAATATTGGATTTGTCCCCCTCATTCCTAGAATAATTGAATGGTCATACCAGTAAATAGTAGTAAATTGTAAATTCCATGTAGGGCAGTTTTTGAACCTCATAGTGTAGTACATTGTTTCAATATAAATCCCGGAAAATGGAAGCGACGATCAGTATTTATTGAAGGAAGATTCCCATAAGAACGAAAAATATCCGTTTTCGATAGTTTACTGTTTCAACTTTTTTTACTGAAAGAGAAAGCCTGTTGCTCCGGCATCCTTGTCTCGATTTCTCAGTACGGAACCTTGGTCTCATGAGAGAGATTTCACATCCAGTCACACGAGGTTCGGGGACTCCTCGTGCCTCCCATGCCTGTTTACATTCGACTGGGTCGAGGCAGTCACGAGCAGAGACGTTCCTTCGCTTTACGGTGACTTCTGAGGGAAAGACCGAACGTGAATGGAAGATGGCAGTTCAGAAATTCAACTTCAAGAACTCGGAAATCGCAGGTTTAGCGTCTACTTTCGCCTGCATGACTGTGAATTGAGTTATTCTGCGTCGTACAGGGTTATTATATTGGAACCGCCCGCTCTTCTTTCATCATAGGTTTTGAAGCAATTGTTAGATGCAGATATTACTTAAACAGATGTCCAAAAGATTATTTCCATAGCCAGAACATGACGGTAAACATTGAGAAAGGGCGCTGTTATCGTAAATGCATCAGGGTTATGTGCAGACGGGGTATCATTGATAACATGATACATTGACATGGAAAACAAGCAAGCAAATAAGCAAGTTCAGAAACAACCCGTGCACCAATTGGGCGAATGCAACGCGAATTACAGGAACTGAGGACTGTGGCAAACTCAAGTCTACTGACATCTTACAATACAGACCAAATATGAAAAATCACCTTGTAGGCATTCGATTGTAATAAATCTGCCCAATATGCGACACATTGCTGCACTGTGTGCTTAGGAATGTTGTGAATGCAAGAGTATATTGCTCTTCATTCGCTTTCTTCGATCTTTGCATGTGCGACAAAAATGCGGCTCAACTGGCTTTATGCGACAGTCCACTCTAACTAAGCCTGTTCCGATCATGTCCTTGTTACGCATAGAATACTTAGTCCATTTATTTAATGCATTTTGGGAGTGAAAATATCTGTCCTCCAGTAGATGCAGCATCAAACCCATTAGATTTTCTATGGGCGAAGAGACCATGCACTCACGCGCTTGCGCATGAATTCCTCAACAGCGAATGCATTGCCCCGAGGGTCCTTGAGGAGCCCATCCTTCACACGATGAAGTGCAAGACTGAGATCGACATGCAAATCCAATCAAAGGCCTCCCTCGGCTCGACTGTTGACGCATTTTTGGTTTAGCAGACGCCTTTCACGCGACCTGGCAAGGTCGGTAAAAGACTGATATGAAACAGAATTTAATTTCATCCCCCTTTCCTCTTGAAAAAATGTAATCCAAATGCGAAACTCGACCGAACTGGAACATTTCGATTCGACGATTTCTGAGTGTGGATTTCACGAGAAATCGAACAGGAGTATCCGAAAAGTATATTAAAATGTTGACCCTAAGGATCTTTAATCCTTCACGTCGTATTAATACAGTATCAAACTAGAAAGTACCAGCCCAGATATAGATCAACCATTCCACTGGCTCCTGTACCACTGGAATTATTACATATATTCACCGCATCCTAACCATTCAACCTCGAAGTAAATATTAGCTGTCATAGATAGGGCATAGGCCTATATGAAAAGGCCGGACAATTAGACATGTTTTCGATGGTTCGTGCGCCCACGTCGCATGGAGATGGGAGGATAGTATGTGTAGGATGCCTGATGCCTTTCACGCGTACGCCTAGCAACCTTGTCAACGCAAGTCAGGAGCAGCCCCTCTCCCCATACCTATGGGAATGCCAGATAACTAATGAGTACCAGTTGAGGTACAGATCCGTAATTTCACTGGCCATTATACCACTGGAATCATTCTCTTCACCGCATCCTAACCATCCAACTTCGAAATAGATTATAACTGTAACTAGCGGTCTGAGGCCGCTACGCTGGCCTTCTAATAGGTGTAAATTTGAATCGTCAATTGTGAACATAACGTCTCCTTGACAATCCTCCGTTCATCGTATTACCCATTCGGACCTGAACCGCTTCATTACATTTATACACATATAGCTTAGAGTACACAGGTAAATTTTGTTCCTAAACACCATAATGATATTCGAGCTAATTGCCACAATCGCCATTGTGAACGGCTCGGTTTAGCACGTTTTCATGAGACTCAAGACGACTTTGCTGATTTCGTATTCCTAGCACATTCAATACTCTTGCATCACCGATTAGATCATGGGCTATTAGCGTTAGCGAATGGTACAGACACCAATGATTCTGAAACAGTAGGGACCATTTCCAAGAACTTGTCCGAAAGCACAGAGGGAAGTTTGTCGTTAGCATTGTGCCGCACGTGCACTAATTACTGAAAATACCTCACCGCCACATTTGCACCAATGAGCAACACATTCAGAACCTCAGGGTAAAGTATGAGTTGCAGCAGGAACATTTTTCCGTTGCGCCAGTAATGTAAAGCAAATGCCCCCTCCCTACATCAAAATGTACAGTATGACAGTACTCGCTGCGGCAAACCACTGTAGTGATTGAGATGACATGGAGAGGCATAACATTCTGAGTTCCGTGGTGTAATGGTAGCACATCTGACCGGCAAACAGAAGATCCGGGTTCAATTCCCGGCCTCCCCCTGGCTTTCGACACCTGAGTGCTGCGTTCCTTGCATCAAGTTGCTCAGCAGGCTGCACGCCTCTCCTATTCCGGAGCTCACCATTCGCTGCCTCTTGCTGTTCAACGGTCTGAGCTGCCCTACGCTCTCTACTTACATCTGGTGGCTGTTCATCAATGATTCCAGCCATTACGGCTATCATCTATTTAGACACTTCGTACCGCAACTGCAGTGGCAAACGTTGTTTCCTCGCCAGACCAACCGTTTCTTTACCAGCAACAAATGCATCATCGCCGTCCTGTGGGACCTCCTTCAACATTTCTTCCCGTTCAATCTCACCTCGCAAAAATCGCCGCCATTTTGATGGGAGGAGCACCTAGTTTACGCGACGTATGAAGCACAGGCTTTTTAGATTATTATTTTGACTTCATCAATCATGAGAACTCAAATAAGTCGGCCATAACATGAAACGCAAACAGAAAGCTATTGCATAGAAGCGATGGCGCGAAACCGCCACGCCTGACCTAAAGAAAAAAAAATACGTCAACAAAAATGCAATCAAATTGAGAACTTGCAGTCGATCAGTGAAACCGTGACACGCATTCAATTAGTAACACCCTTTGATAGAGACAGCTAAGTATGAAGCCTATGGCTTTGATGATATAGCCCAATAGACCTGGCGCTACGTGCGTTTGATGGCCAAGCCTTTGGCCTAAAATAGCAAAGCAGAATCCCCAATCCAAATCCAAATTTCCAATCCAGATCCAAATTTCTGCAAGAATCCCCAGTGTTGAAAATGCATCGTCTGAAACATTTCCCTCCACGGTCACAGATGGAAATGAAATTGAGGATGAAGTAGCTTCTTGGTCCTCCCTTCCTCTGTCCTGCTCCGTCCTCAGCAATTTTGGAAGTTCTTTTGGAAGTGGAAAAGTCCATGTGCATGAAAGAACGCTTTTCCTAGATATACTCTTGAATCAAGAAACCTGCATTCATCACATAACAAACAAAAATGTTGATTTTCACTATCCTTCAAACTCATTTGGATATTGCTTGATGCTCAAATTATGAATTTATAACTGCAGACTCCTTCGTTGTGAAATGTCGCTGGAAGATTCGTTTTAAATCGCCTACGCTCGCTGACTAAAATGAAAGATTTCCTCACCTACATTCAAACCCACCGAAATCAATACAACCTGCAATTTACATTAAAGTAATTCAGCTGGAGTAAAGTCATACAAATTTCAGGTAATAGGGTTCCAGTCCTATTTTACCGATCCTGTTACCGCTCATTCGTCTTCGGAACTTCGCTTTGAAGGAACTCCAACGGAACTATTGAACTGTTGGCGGTGGTGAGTAGGTACGAGGGGCAAACTAAAACATCCTGGAGTCATTTTCTCCACCATTAATACATTTAGGAAGACTCACTTAGAGATAAAAAGGTTAACTCATACCGAATGGGATATTCATGAAAATTCTGGACTGTGTATCACTCCATCGTTTAGTCTTTCTTTAAATTTCGAGTTCCCTTTTGCACCCTAATGGAAGTATTATCCGAGCAGTATACACTGATGGGCCTTTGGAAAAAAATACAAAGACCAAGGAGATCTATTAAAAGGCAAACGATGTGAGAAAAAGGAAATAACCATTATTTGCAATTCAGTGCAATTTTCGAGTGCCAAAGTCTCTTCTGGATGGTAGGGACTCTCTTTTAAATTAGGGGGTTGTTCAACAGCCTGAAGATTTTAATGTTGTTTGAGGCTCTCATCTTGGATGATTTTTGATTAACATTGATTTAGCATTTCAGAAGCTGCCAATATCTAAACTGGGAAAATTTCTATTAACATAATATACAATTCACTGTAATTAACGAATACACACGAACGAATGTTCCACATGTGGAATGTTTAGGTCTGAGAAAAGTAGATGGTTTCCAATATTGCTGGTTTTCACCAAAACTCTGAGTCTTACACATGGACGCACAAAAGTGACTTTGAAGCAGAAGCACACAAAAATTGTTGAAATTAGATAAACATTCAAAACATTACCCTACGTATTCCCATAGCCACATCAGGTCATCTCGGTAATAAAAGTTAACATGCTCAAAGAGGATCTTTGCCAGAGGAGAAAGGATACTACATTTTTCCAATTTTCTGCAAAAGGTCGGGTAATGCTGGACAGTTGCCATCCGACAATTTTGGCAGACTTTTCTCCCCTATAAATATTCTAAAATGCATCTATGAAGATGGATGATTGCACATCCAAACCATGAGCCATTACTGACCAACAGTGCATAATCAAGGAGTGAAAGTGCATCCCTGCTCATTTTACCAGTCAGCGATGCAGCCTTGCACAAAATTCCTGCATCGTCGCTAGAGGTTCTTGAAAACATTTTTTGTGATTTGCTTTTGCCCATGGTTTATGTTTCCTATTAGTTTAAAATGCCTATGCTAAATACATTCCATGAAACTCATAAGCCATTAATATTGGCGTTGCCATGAAAGTAATGTTCATAATTTTCAGTACATATTCTTCATATTCTTCTACATACTCTTCGTAGGATTCAAAATGCCTGTCACAAAGTTATTGCCTAGTACTTCTCCTTCTTACATTTCAACCATACATTGCGACATGTGATGGTTCAATTCAAGCAAGGAACTCATTACCATCTTGAAGCATCTTGTTGCGGCGTATCAATGCCCGATTTTCTTTTTTCAGCTCCTCCATCTCCTTGCGGAGAGCATTCATTTCATCCATGTGCTCCTTGCAACGTATCTCTTGCAAGACACTTCTACAACGCATCTCAAGAGCATCCTGAAATAAATATAGAGAAATTTCACGCAATTA
>CAJPEV010001490.1:35192-52528 GCA_905338385.1 Darwinula stevensoni
GAAAATTGCAACTGATGTCCATTGAGGAATTTCTCAAAAAGCCTGGGGAAGCTTAATAGATTACATCAAGATTTTTAACCAGAAGCATCACATCATAGGATTAGGTGCACCCCCTCAATATGGTATATGAGAGAAAAGAAAGCTGTGAGCAATGAAGTCAGAAGCAACTTTATCTTCTCAGAATTTTATTTTATTTCATGCAAAACCAAATGGAAAAAATTAACTGAATACGCCACTGTTCGTACCCCACTCATCCTCAAAACACACAAAGGAGCACCTCCATCGATTGCAGATAGCAACACCGATAAGCATGGTTCTTTAAAACCATCTGATGAAGGGGGTCCTCTGTATTTTGAGTTTTCTTTCTCCATTTTTCTCTATCATCGTGGCACTACGACTTCAATCCGAAAATAATTAACGGGTGCACCAATTGATTCAAGACGATAGGCTAGAAATACTCGTATTCCTAAACTTCAGACAAGCCTATTGTGGGGATACAGTGGCTTTTTAGATTAGAGCCCGAATGCACAAATCTCATTTAAAGGAGAAAACGGAGCCTTTTAGCAAATGAGCCATATTTCTCCCATAGGAATCCATGTGTTCTTGAAGGGCTGTTAACTATCTGTAGTTAGCGATCGGATCTTACCCTACTGGCGATACGTGTTGCACCACTAACGCGCCAAACGGAATATAAACATTGGATGAAACTGGACTCGAAAAGTGGAGTAAGCTGTTACAAGAGAATACTTTGAGACCCACGAGCACGCACGGGTCGGAAGGAAGGTGAAGGGGCGAAGAGGCCATGCACGCATGCGGTTGCGTGTGAATCCCTCGGCTGTCAATGCACTGCCCCGAGGGTTCATGGAGGGGAGGGGAGCCTTCCTCGGCGCGATGAAGTGGAAGACGGAGGTTAACATGCGTCTAGACGATGCAAGACCACTCAAACCACCCTCTCGGGTCAGCTACAGTATATACGTATTTCGGTTTTCCAAACGGGAACTGATTTGGCCTGAGGACTTTTGGTCTATGTCCTATCTAGGTCATAGGCTAGATGGAAGGACACTGGTTCATGCGTAACAGTACATTTGTGAACGCGAATGGGTTATAGGGTAAGCACCCCTGTTCCTGGCCGGTCTCCGGTTGTTGGCCAGTGAGGCTTACATACAGCATAATTAGATAGATTGCTTGAAAACGGCCAGATTATCAACATGTTCCCGTACGAGAACCTATTACTAATGGTTCCCGGTGTGCGCACAGTGTATCCACTTCCTCGTGGAGTCGTATCAGCGTGGTGAAGAACTGGGGTGACTACCTTGTTTTTCAAGCAGGTAAACGAGTAGGAAGATTATCCCGCGACATTACGATTTGGTGTGGTTTTGCCTAGTTCACTTATGGACACTTTAGCCAAAGCCGTTTCAATGGACATACTTCCCTCGACGAAGTGGGAATAGGAATTCGCTGCATTTACGGAATGACACATTTTCCCATGGATAACTGTGTGTAGCCTTGGGAAGAGTTTGAAACGGGAAGTCCCCTTTTCAAACTGTCTGTGATCGAAAAATTGAGATGTGCGAGATCCTCCTCATCAATGACGAAGTGGACCCAACATTTCGAGAAAAATTACGGATGTCGGAAAGGACGATTCACACGGCCCGAGACGTGAAACGTAGCCCCAACTGCCAAATTTGGTCCTCTAGACATACATTATTAATACCAGTTCTGCGAGGTCTGCATAATTTATGGCCCCGCCCCACATATGTCGCTGGATTGCACGTCTCCTTCGGTAGACAGAAGTAATATTCTTCTCTCGACCTAAAGAAATAGAAGACAGAACCTGCGAGCAAGTCTCTTTACTGAAACTCGATTTGTATAGAGTCTACTTAATTTCGTAAGTGGTTTTCAAAAGGAATAAGGGCATAATTCTTCACGGGACTCTATATGGAAGATGGGGGTAACAAATAAGGAATTGTCGAAGTTTATTGATTGCTACAATGAGGCAAGGCGAGACATTTGGGGACATACAAAACTCTTGTGAGAGATGATTCCTTGGGTAAGGAGAGTGCACTTTTGTGCCCTTTAAGAAATGCGAGAACCCAATACTTCCATCTAGTGGCCTAGAGGAGAACTTCAAACGGAATCCTATAGGCCTATAGGGTTCCAAATTTATTTGACAGAAATGAACGCAAGATAAGATTAAAAACAAGTGTTTGCTTGGTTTTACTAAGAGATTTCACATCCAGTCACATGAGGTTCGGGGACTCCTCGTGCCTCCCATGTCTGTTTCGATTCGACTGGGTCGAGGCAGTCTCGAGCAGAGACGTTCCTTCGCTTTACGGTGACTTCTGAGGGAAAGACCGAACGTGAAGGGAATATGGCACTTTAGAAATTCAACTACGAGAGCTCGGAAATCGCAAGTTTAGTGTCTGCTCTCGCCTGCATGACTGGGAGTTGAGTTGTTCTGCGTCGTACAGGGTAATTATATTGGAACCGCCCGTTCTTCTTTGATCATAGGTTTTGAAGGAATTGTTACGTGCAAATGTATTTGGGGATGCCGTCCATCCAAGGGCATCCAATGGTAGACCGTGAAAAGTTGTCCTTGGACCTTCCTTTGCTGAGTGTCCAATGGATGAGGAACCCACGGTTTCGTTCATAATGTCAAACTCCAAATGGAATCATGCACTGGGTCAGTTATAGTGTGGCCCTATTGTCATAATGATTAAAGTTACTTACCTAAAATTCCTTATTTACGTTACGATACAGTAGGACAGTTTCGGTCTTTAAAACACTCTGTATAACAGAAGAAAGTGCAATGTTCACTTGAGTAGCAACTACGAGTATTTCCATGTCGGACGGAGCAGGCGTAGGCGTTCGGGCCTACGACGAAGTTCCAAGAACCACTGTACTCTTCTACCCGAACTCACCTAATCTTATCTACGGAACTCACTAACACCACAAGTACTTGCAAGCAGGTCGTGCTCCTTGTTTAAATATTCCTGCTGGTCCCGCTGGCCCTTCGTACAGCTACGACGCGACCCTTGTAATTACTAGTAATTTGTAAAACTTGTAAATTCCATGAAATAGGCCCCAGGTCAAGTTCTACCTTTCCTCATTCAGCAGAAACTCAATCCTTGACTTACTGGGCCAATTAGGCCTATAAGGATTAATTCCTGGTATTCGAAATCAAATCTCGTGGAGGACGTGTAACGTTAGGCGAACCGCAGGCATATTAGGTCTCCAGTGGCCGTTTTAAGCGAGTACGTGTAACGTTAAACCGATTAGAGGTAAATTTCGAGTATCTTGGAACATTTCAGTGCGGATGAAGAACGTTAGGCCTATCTAGAGTTCTCGAGCTGTCTCCACGAGTTCTGAGATGAAAATGCCTCTAGAAAGCATGGAATACAACATGGGCGCTATTCTGTTAATTGTGAAGTATTGCTTGTCCGAATGAGATATCTCCACATCCCACCAAATCGATCGGCCACGACTAGCCACCATTTCAATCTCGGTTCATCTAATGATCTCGACATTAAATTTATCTCATATGTCAAAAAAAAATAACAGAAGACTCAGATAGCAATACCAAGGTAGAAGAAGTCATGAATCTGGCTGGAGAGTGGAAAGGGGGCCCTCACGTGAATGTTGCCCCAGGCCTTACAATTCCTTTTGGCGACCCTGACAACATGGGCGCGTCTTTTTCTCCAGCCGCTAGCAGCTGCTGACGAAAATGACGCGTTGGCTAGGCACGACCACGTCATTGAATGATGTCACTATTGAGCAAGCAGCTGCGAGCGGAATGTAGCGAACTAGGAGAACGTTGAGAAACTAAGCCTTAAATTGACGTTATCAGATGCTGGGGGCCTAGTTAGCACAAAAGACACGCCCCATTACACGCTTAGCCTAGGCAAGATATGTCAAACTTGATTAAGCTGGCAGCCTCATGGAACCCTTCAGGAACAGTTGGGTCCACATTAGCAAATCTCACATCAAAGATTCAATAACTAACAGTGTTGGAGAAGTTTATTCTTTTCCAAAACCAACTGTTGAAGAGGACTTGCATGCCGGACGAAATCAAACAGTTGGCCGGCAGTTTGACACCGACCCGAAGTGCGTGTAAGACTTGCAGAGGTCATTCTCGAGGACGGGAGAGAGGGGCTGCTGACTGAGCTCGGGAATTTCCGAGAAGCAGTTTAAAGATGACTCCCCGCCGATTGGAGCTCCATCTCACGCTCTCGAGCTCGCATGTTCTCTCCAGTCTTTGCGACTGTCGGATCCGTTCTGGAGAATGGGAGAGTCATTGTATACCTTGCACAACCCCCCCCCCCAACTAATTGATGTTCATACCTCGATATGAACTTTCACACGGAAAAACCCACGTACAACACTTGGAGTCCTGTGTTCCTCTGCGCGAAGGAGAGTAACTCCCGAGTGTGAAAACGGCGGGATCCTATCTGGGTGGGATAGAACAGAAAGGTTTATCCTTAGATTGCAAAGATGCCGCCGGTCGTGTCGTAACCATCCCGTTTCCAGATCCGTATATTTCATTGCATGAAAAGTGATGGTGATGGACATTACGGACGAAGCGGACAGGGTTGTGATCGATAGGAAAAAGTGCCGATGAATAAAGGGGTCGGAATTCCGATAATTGTAAGGGCTAAGATCTCACCCCGGCGAGGAAATCATCCTTCCTTCAGCGGGATGAAAAGGGACTCCGAGGGTTGTACGTGGGGACGTGTAAAGATTGCGAAAGAGGATCTGCTACCTATAGCGATGAGAGGGTCACTGAGTTTTGGGGCCGCGAATTAACCCGGGAGTTCTTTCCGAAGAGTTCGTGGAAGTTTTCCACGGGTCGGCTAGTATATATTATTTTAATGTCCGGCACGTTGTGGTGAATCATGGGGTATCGTTGATGCCATGATACATTGACAAGGAAAGGGCAGCAAATACAGGAATACCCCGTTAAGTGCTGTTTCGTTATAGCGCTCTTCCTGGAGAGAAAAAAATTTATTGAGAACCAAAGAAAAGGGAAAAAAAATGGTGGAAAATAATGAGTCAGAATATTCACAGCTCGATTCCCATCTCCATATATACAGTCGTATAATGATCCCGTTTAGAGCTGCTTCAGTTAGCGCTCTCATTTCCATACGCTCATTTCTCATTCCATACGCATCCTGTGTATTAGAGAATTCATCAAGACTATCCAAATGATCCTCCAATCCACCACTAGATCAAGTTTCCTTAATTATCCAGCTTATTTTATTCATTGATTGTCGCGTTGAACTGGAAAAATGAATTTTAAAGGCATTCTAAAGATACTTTACTACATTATCGATTTAAGGTAAGGCATGTATTAGTTAAAATTCTTTAGTCCTCTCTTGCCTTCCCATATAGTCTTTCCTGGTGTGTGAGCAAGGGAGGTCCTGGAACGCTTCTTAAGGACGCATGTGAAAAGGGTGTACACCTTTTGATACTCCCCCACTTTACATCGGACCTGCCACTCTTCCACGGTCTCTTTTGCGACATTAAGAAGAGTCATGGCGATATTCGGATCATGACGAGTCTACATCTGGTGCGATTGTTTATCAGCGTTGATAACATTGGAATTCAAGGGAAAATACATGCTTTCCACCCTATTGGCCACAAGTTATTATCCTATCGTTGAGGAAAAACATGTTTTACAGCACCCTCTTCACCATATGATCATAGGGTATGCAAGATAGTGTTATGGGAAACTCGACTTTTATGGTCGAGTGGATCAATTTTCCTCTGTTGAAGAGAGGACATGTAGCAAAGTAATTCTTATCTTCGCCTTTGAAAACGGTAAGAGGAATGCACTAATTCCTTTGATACTTGGAAAATATGAGTCTTCATTTTGTTAGTTTCATCGTAAGAAAAGATTTTATAGTACCATCAAAACACAAATGACTCTTATTTCATCTGAAAGGAGTAACAGGTTATGACGTATTGATTACGCATGCCCCTCGTACACTACCACTCCAAAATTCCTCTCATTTGAGTGAGTGGTAGGTATTCACGAATGGAATGATTACCTGACGTACTTATATTTGCCACAGGGAAACGATGAGGCAAAGTATTGACATGGGAATTGCAGCATTAGGGTAAGTAACCTCCTGGGGGAGAAAAATTATACATGTCGTGGAATGGACATGTATGTGACATGTGTCACGTGGATGTGTGCTTCGCCCTGGACGCAGTATAGGAAACTAGCCGACCGGTGGAAGTAGCTCATCGCTATGTGGTATAGGCAGTGTCCCCCACATACAGCCCTTGGAGTCCAATATTTTTAGTGACTGAAACGTGTCTTACATGCAAATTATTATTAAAATTACATATGCACCTTAAACTGACTTTTAGCCCTTTAAATAGCTGAGAAGGATGTATGAATATGGGAACCAAATTTCAGCTCTCTCCGATCATTCCTATTACCTCAGGGCAGAAACTTTTGGATCGCCCCTCGTATTTAAAAATTTTCTAGCTTGTATAGTTTGGGCTGTGGGGTATCTATGTGCATCACCCGGTTTATAGTGTCTTGATCCTCTGCTTCCAAAATCTTTATATAATCATTTCCAAAGGTATGCTAAAAGTGCTAAAGGGAACATTGTCCCATCTTCAGATTCAGTGATTTTGCGGTATGGAGAGTAAGATGATAGGAATGAATTTCCAAAGAATCTGCTAAGTAAGCAGGTGACAAATTACACTACATTGCTGGAAAGGAGATAGAGGGGCTTGACCACCTCATAAGTTTTCAAAGTGATAATGTGTATCGGTCATAGCATTATTTGATCATATTAGCTAAAGTCTTGAGTTCCTTCACTGTAAATGTGACATGCTTTGAAGTGAGGTGGTTATTTTCAGTTCTTACTCATGACCTGCCTCCAACTTGCTCTTTTACTTCTTTTCAGGCTTCATCAAATGAAGACAGGCATACTATGGAAGCCCACACCATTACCTCAGAGACTGGTTTGTTAAGGACTGGGATGGAGGCAAACAACAAAGAATGTCACTTGCGAAATCAATAAATCTTTTATATATTGTTGCACTTCAATCTGGCGATGGTGTTGTCCTACATAAAATTCTGTTTAAAAGGTATTCTTTCCTAATTGTTTGCTTATATATGGTCTAAAGGAAGTATATGAAAGAAAAATGATTTTCGTCACGAGTAGTGTATTTTAATGGACAAAATTCAAAATTTTCAAGCCCAGATGTTAACTCTCTCAAGAGTAAGAGTGTTGTCGCTCTCGTCCCAAATGTTCATGTTTCACTCCCATAACGAGGCAAATACTTGCCCACTTAAACGTGAAAGTTGCATATGGGTCCATTGTTCTAGAAATGGATAGAAGCCAACCCATTGCCTACATTGTACGTGTGCTTCTAACGCTAGCCTGACACCCCCGCTCCAGTAACACCAAATATTGCCTCAGTACTGGTCGAACAATATTGGGCAAGTTGACTGCACCTCGGCTATATATTGTCTTCCCAATATCGCCATTCCATCGTCAATCCAATATTGGACCGATGCGATGATCCTAAGTGCCTAAGTTGCATTGAAAGTCTTCAGGAAATGTTGAAGTTCTCCTCCAGACCACTAGATGGGTCTCGCATTCTGTAGAGTACACATAAGTACCCTATCCTATTTCCATGGAATCATCCATGACAGGAGTGTATAGTACCTCACCATATACTTGGTCGCTTCATATTTTGTTATACCCAGATTCGAGACAGAATAATGGAGCATAGGTCATAAACCAGCTCATATTATATAAGAGAACCCCCAACGAGAATGGGTCTTCCATATCCGAAAGGTTTATTCAGCACCTTGATGGTGCCTGCAGACTCTATCCACTACATCTAAGGGAAGGTAATGAGGTCCCGAATTCGCGGTTATATCATACAGCATGATATACCATGTTTCAGGAGAAAAGCAATCCTTGTCCTGTCTCGTGTTTCATAGCCATGAGACAGACATGTCCATGAACAGGGGTCATGCTTGTACTTCTCAATACAGACCAATAAGTACATACGTAGAATCGCATCTGATGGAGTCTCCTGTCGACGTTGATGACTATTGCATTCCCTGGAACACAAATTTAAAAAAGACGTTATCGGCGATGAGTAATCCTATTCGTTGAGGAAAGACATGTTGAAATGATTCACCGCTCTCCTGACCATCACGAGGTATGCAAGATAGTGTCGATGAGAAACTCGACTTTTATTGTCAAGTGGATTACTTTTCATTCTCTGAAGAGACGTAGAAAATCATTCATTGTCCTCTAGAGCATGGTAAGAGGAATGCAGGATTTCTCAGGTACTTTAAAAATGGATCTTCACTTACCGAAACTGGATTAAGGAATCGCATAGACTCTGTAAAGTCTATACTTACAATTAAACACGCAAAACATAATGACAGAGATGCTCTAAACATGAATAAAGTAATATTTATAACGCGTCGATTGATGGCAATACGTCGTACACCATTGGCATTTCGCAACGCAGAAAACTCGTACTCAGTGGATAAAGGGAAGGATTTCTATCATACTGCTATGTTCTTTTCACAATCAGAAGTGACGATTCAAAACGGCGGCACACCCGATAGACAATTTTAACCATGTCTTTATACCTCATTGACCACATGGACCCTCAAACTATCGATGCGGATCGTTTTTTCCAATCTGAAATGCAAGGGATTACGCGTTTCCTCACTCAGGAACATACGTCTTTCAGCCACAATCGGAAGGAACTCGTTCCTCTTATTCAAGTGAGAAAATGGATGGTGTTTACTTTTGGGTTGAACGACTGCCTCGCGTACTCAACACTTTTGCCTCATCATTTACCCATGAAGAAAAGCGTGAGGATCACCAGGTAAAAATTCCAAATTATTGTTCCTGAAGTGAATTTCATTGCTCCCTATTGTCGACACACTCTTCATTGCGTATAAACATCCACAAATAAATAGGAGCAGACACGTAAGCTCCTTAGAGATTTAATGCCAAATTCTTTATTGACTGTGTTGACATTATCTCCATACAGTGAAGGAAAAAACTGTCAATGTATGACACAGTTGCCGTTGATGACACAGAACTCGAGTAGGAAGTGTTAAATTTCAGTGAATCACACTCCTACTTCTTGGCTTTTGATTGTTGCTAGTCCCGCGTCACCTGGCCTCCTATTAACTGAACTGCAGCTGTTGAAAACCAACCATGTCATTGTCACCGTTTTGTCCCTTTCACTCAGGCATACAGAAAAACGAATTCATTATTACTTTGTGCCATTGGCATTTGGACTTCAACACTGCCTGGATCCTTCGAGGCATGCTTTCGATCAAGTCCAGGTATGTTTGGACTGGAATGTCGTCCCACTCGGTCTTGACCCGCTGGCATAGCTCGTGGATGCTGACTGGCTCATTTTCGTACCTCCGCTTCAATTATTGTCATTAGTGTTTTAATGGGTTGAGGTCTGGCGATTGTGCTGGCCATTCTGGGACCTTTGATTCCGCGGTTCTAGAATCATTGGCGTGCCTACCGCGAGGTGTGTTTCAGATCACTGTTCTGCTGAAACCCCACCCCTCCCACTTCGAGACGGTAATACCCGATTGTCGGGGGCAACTCTTCATCGAGGACGCTTGTATACAGCCTGGCATCCATTATTCCTTCAATTTAACAGCCAAATCTGACTCCCTCGGCCGTCATGCAGCCCCAAAATATCATGCTACCTCCACCATACTTTACGGGTCTCCCTCACGTGTGACTCTGCTAGGGCTTCGCCGGTCTGTTTCCACATCCAATCGCGCCCATTTGACCTCATGAGATTGATTTTGGTCTTTTCTGATGAAATTATGATCTCCTGCAGCTGCTGCCCCCGCAACCTGAAAGGAGTAGCGGGCACTGAAGATGGATGGATGGATGCTTGGGCGTCTGTATGTCCGCAGTGCCGTGTGCGGCGCCTTCATCCACCCGGCTACGAGTGTCGGTCTCGCTCTCTCTCGCTCGCACCTTCCCTCTGGCCATTGCGGCTGTCGGATCCATTCTCGAAAACGTAATAGCCCTGGGGGGGGGGGAAGAGCTCAAGTGGCAAGACGAAAGAAAAACAATAGAGCGACCGGGATTCGATCCCAGAGCCTCCTATTTGGCGAACAAGTACTTTTCCTCGACACCACCAAACTAAATAAGACAATATATTTTCATGCCATCCATAATACTACAATGGGAGAGATGCATTCGACGCACACCTCCCGGCTCCCGATACGGACTTTCCAGCAGGGATGTGTGAAACGTCCCCGCGTATTACTCCTGGAGTCCCATTGCATCCCTTAAGGAAGGATGACCTCCTCGCCGGGATGATTTCAGTATCAGATCCTATATTTATAGGGATCTCCACCTTTTATTGATATGCATTCTCACAAGGAGAGTGACTCCCGAGGGCGGAAACGGCGGGATCCCACATGTATGGAACAGGAACTCTTGGATCGGAAAGACGCCGAGTAGGCCGCGAAGTAACCATCCCGTTTCTCTAGTGTATATTACACTCATACACCTGTATGAAGAAAAGGTGGATATGGACTTCGACGATATGCACATCGTCGAGATCGATAAGGTATAAAAGTGCCGCTCGATATACAGGGTGGGGCATAAAGATCTCCCACATTTCGAGGGGGCACTGTGCGGGCTGTAGTGGGGGTAGAGAGGTGGGCTAAGTCTTATTCGGTAGGTTAGGCTCTACCGTTTTCAGTACCCATCATGAGTTGGACCGGTGAATGTCACAGCAGGCACAGGCCTGTTGCTCATCCCTTTCATATTCAGGTAGATAACTTATTGAGTGGCCCTCGTAAGATTTCGATTGGAAATGATACCGTTCTCCAGGAGAAACGGATGCGTATTAGAAAGAGCATTTTAAGAAATATTTTGGTTTTACCTGCCCTTAGGATTTTAAAAAAGTAGCATTTTTAAATAGTAAAAGTGAAATTTTGGGATATGTTCTAAACTTGGATTTGGTTAAACCCTCGCCTAAAACAGGCAGAACAGCAAGAATAGGAAGTACGTTCTTACAATTATTGCATCAGTACATGCTGTCCAATACCTATGGACCTTCCGAGCCATTCTTTGCTTCATGACATTTATTTCGAAATCAATTTTAATTTGACTAATCCATCGACAGTCTCCGCAACAAGCAATCGCAAGAAAATGCGGAGCTATAGAATCCGCGATGCCACGCTTCACATAATTCCATGGCAACGCCACTCACCGCTGTTACTGTTGGTCACCTCTGCGGCTTTCTCATAGAGGAGTAACTGGAGAGAGATGCATAAGCTTCGAGAGAGCAGGTCGGTGATGAGTCCACTCCCCATTCTCAGATGAGAACTGGTTCCACTTCTCGTCCGACTGCGCCCCTTCTCTCGCACTGGATGTTCGTTTCAGATGACTAATGCTTGAGCTATTACTTGTCGGGACGCTTTGAAATGTACAGTAGAAAGAAGCAATGTCGACAATAAATTATTCGACACCGAAAATGCCGATGGAGACGATGTAGAATTGCAGCATTGTCGAAAGGAGAAAAGACGTATGGAGTAAATGTCGAAAGGGACTTTTACTACGCTCATTAGGCGGAGGACTCACAGTCAACATTGTGGAAAGCAGCATGGATATCTAGAGAGAAATCATGTTATTTATAGTTGACCGTCACTGCAGCCGGTAATTCAATACTTCAGATATTGTAAAATTGTACTCAGGAGTTAAAGGCTTCTCTGTTTTGATAAAAAAAAAGAATAACGGACCCTATCCTTAGATTATATGTGTCTTCCGCCTTCCTCTTCTTTTTCTGGGAGATCCCAGTTCTCAAACTTGTTAATTCATTGTCTGTGTTCTTCTCCTCCTACTGGAGTTCTTGAATCATGAGAAAGACAGGATGGGCTTTAGAATCGATACCAGAATATCGGAGATGCATTGAAGTCATTCTTTGTTCCCCTTTTGCCAAAAATCATTCTGTCTCGAATGAGGGTGGGTCGTCCGCTCCCCTCTGATCATCGATGTACCACTTTATAAAAAAACTGTTGAACGAGGAAATTTTTTAATTTACATCATTTATACACCAAACAGGAATGAGTCCGTCATTGTGGAGCGTTAAAGGCATGAGTTTCTCGAGCAAAGGAACAGTAACTGATGGAAAATATTTGTCACAAATGGCGTTAAGACGTTGTTTCTTGCTTAATATTATGTGCAGTTCTGAGCTCCATTTATTATCTGACTAATGAAGGTGAATGCGTTTTTCATTTTGACCACCGTCTCTCATTTTTTCATGGTTTTCCACGAAAGATCTGCTAATGAGCCGCCGATGAGTATTGCTTTTGAGTAATGAGTAGATTTCATGCAGATAAACTAGTGGCAGGTAAGCCTGCTTCTAGCCAGAGGAAAAGAATTGCTCTGTTGTCGTAGGAAAAATGAAGATCATCAAAGAACACCTCCCCATTGACATCCGAACATGTTCGATGAACGTTTCATTAAAGTAATTGCCTGATACGGTTGACCAAAAAAAGTTACACGTTTTGATAATGTGCCATTTTGTTTCTAATGAAGATAAAAATGAGAAAAACGCTTCTAAATATTAGAAAAGTCAAGTTTCATGTGCTTATACTGTGTGTTCAAATTGTCCTCTATTTTGTAGGCAAGAGCGAACTCTGATGGCGAAGTTTTCAACTACCGCCCGAAGAGTTTCACGTGTAACACCTGAAATGACGCATGCTTTAGGTCAAGAATCGTTGCTGGTTTCTCATTAAAGATCTTCTCATTAATATAACCTTTCATATGTCCCCTCTGCATTATTTTCTCTGGGTTGTGTTTCCCCGACGTCCTTCGCCACCTACACTCACTGACGAGAAATATAGAAACTCCCAGTCGAGTAGAGGGTCGCAGTGTCTCGCTTCACGACTTAAAAAAATCTAAAAAACTGTGTCCAGGTTTGAGCAATTCAACAATGTCGTCCACGCAAATCGTCGATTTCCGCAAGAATTTAATGAATAGCAAGAGGATGCCATGCCAAAGTCGCAGTGATTAATAAGCGAGATTATGAATAAACGTTTCATTATTGATTCGTACGCACACAGGCAAAAAAAAATCTAAACATTCAACCAAGGACGGTGTGTTCCCCCTATACCATTCTTATTATAGATGCTCAATTTGTGTCAGAAGAATTATGACGATTCATGTTAGTCACCCAGAGCCACGGGATTGGAAAGAGAAACCAGAAACGGGTGTGATGCTAATTGACATGTTATTACAGTTTTTCCCAATTGCTAAAGCCCTATTTCATATCTCAATGGACGATTTTCAAAACTTAACGTACGATCCGCAAAACGCTGCGCTCTTTCCTCATATCTATGCGTCCGGCAGTCAAAAGGGCGTCCCTTTGTCAAAATCAAAGTATGTTCTTCGATATTCTAACGTACGGGGTTAGGAACATCTATGGACAGCCAAGAAGCAGACATGGAAAATAATTCCTCCGAATACGGAAAGGCGATAATGTGATATGTATTACTTTCAAAACTTAACGTACCCGTGTCAAAACTGTGCGTACTGCTGTCGAGATTCAATTTCCGCTCTCCAAAAGGGACAACAGAACGTCCTACGATCAATTTCTAACGTACCTGGAGTCAAAACTAAACGCACCATCGGCAAAACTCTCAGGACGATCCATTGTTGTGAATGGGAAGGCGAGGAGTCTCGCGGATCGATGCCCGCCCTGTCAGCCATACAAAGCGAAACCGACCAGAACCTCCCCAATGTCTTTCAATGGAGCGTACGTTACTTTTTGAGGCAAGGACGTTAAGTTTTGACGTGAGTGCCTTAAATTCGATCTAAAGGACACCAGCAATGTATTCCATCAGAGAGTTTGTTTCGGTGAAGGACGTATGGCACGTATGCTGTATGACAATTTAAAATATAATTAATGGCGCTATATCTGGCTGATGGTGTGCTAGTGCCAATAAACTGAAGTCCTTTCTCTATGAAATTTGTTCATGAACTATTTTTACACTTTTGCAGAGCATACACTGAGGACCTCTTGTCTTCAACGTCTACTCAGACAACTAACACAGTATAGGTTCGGTTCTCGAGTGGATATGTATTTGCCGGGTGTTTCAACAGTGATTAACCAGGTAAAGTCAATGCAGACTTAATCCTATGAAAGCCATCCAACAGCCCATAGAGATTATTTCATGTGAGATATTTGGAGGAGGTGCTGCTCGAAAGCACACAAATTCCCCCCTCCCATTATTCTCCTCTCGCCTTCGTTAAACGGGGAACTGCATATTTCTGCACCACAATAGATGCCTCTGCGATCACGGTTTCTGCCTGTTTCTGCCATTTTCCCATTTCCTTTCCACACCCAAAAAAAGTCAGACTGTTATTTTGAGAAGTCACTTCTTGACTTATGTTATTAGGAAGCGGATTTTTATAAGCTAATAAGCCCTAAAATATGCACATGCATATGCGCTTAAAAATTGGGAAATATGCATGAAATATGCACGAAAATGGGAAAATATGCAAAATCATACTATTTAAAAATTTAAAACGCAGTACGAATTTTTCAGGTGAAGGAAATGCACGTTGCGCGAACAGTACTGACTTGTGTTCAAAGTACAGTTCCATCATTTTGGTATGCTGAGGGGCACTCCATGTCCATCTTAAGGTCTTACCTAGGGAAATAGAAAATAAAAGATATTGATTACATAAACCAGACTACATGCCTCGGAAATTACAGCTCTCTATCTCCATCCGTTACGCCGGAGTATCACTTCGAAAATGGGCCAATGTTTCCGGGCCACCATGTTGATTTCCAGAACTTTTAGAATGTCAGTATCGTAAGAGGCACATATCGCTTTTTTTTACGAGATCGATAAAGCGAGCAGCCCTGAATGTATGAGTCTTATATGACCCCATGAACTCCCTATACATACGGTAAAAGTCCAATAGGAAACGGATAGGATTCCCATTGGACTCTCATATAAGGGCTTTTGCCCGTGTGGACAATTAATTGCAGTGCGGAGGGTCTTGCGTCGTCAGATAAAGTCATCGGGAAAAGGAAAGGCGCGACGAGAAACAAGGAAAGACACGACTAGTTGAGGCCATCGGGCATCCCTGGCGGAAAACGAAGGGACCAGTCCAAGGCGTCTTGAAAAGGTTATGGATTTTTCTGTGCCACTGTTCCCATGGTGCCTAGGACATAAACAAACCCATATCCATCCACGGTCATAGCCCCAACCCTCGAAGCCTCTACTACCCATCTTCGCCTGACCGCGTTTGAGGCCTTTCTTCCCGCGTTCGAAGGGCTACCTCCTGGAAGTGCCGTGAGTTCGTTGGCATCGTTCCAAGTCGAATTGTTTCCAATGTAAGTTTTCGCTTTGCAGTTGTAGTTTAAATACAGCAGTTGATATTACATACAATCTACGATTCGAAATAATTAAAGGCATTCCCCATAGGTGTTTTGCTTAACTTAAAATATTCAAGGGAGGAATGTTTCCATGATTCACTATAAGAGTACCTAAATTTTGCCCCAGTAAAAATGAGAAATTCTTTTGTGATTGTGTCATTACCATTCGCGATCGTTAATGACCCTATATTTGAAATGAGTGGAACTTCTTGAATGTCCTCGTCCCATACATTTCTCGTTCGACTTTTGCTCTCAATTGGACATAAAGACTTTTGTGTCTCCATTCAGTCCGCCGTCGATCGAATATCGAACCAAACTAAATCTGCAATTCACCAAGTGTAACTCAAAACGATTTCAAGAGGTAGCTCATTGTCGAATAGCTCGGGTTTCGTTCTCCGTAAATCCATTTCGTATCTCCCAAGATACCCAAGTCCGAAATCTCGTATTTCAGGCTTAACGTGTGCTAGGAAAATAACATTATATTCAGAAGAGACGGGCGAAATTAGTTCTATCTTCTTCAAATGATGTCAACATCAGTAGACGCGCTGAATCAATTTTAAAGAGTAGTTCTACTCCTCCGTGACCGATAAAATTTTTCTTTGAAGATATTCGGCAATTGGTGTGCATGCATTCTTTTTTCGGTGCACATAGTTGATCATAGCAATTGCATAATCATGGCATCCTGATATAATATGCGGTACCTTTTTCTCTTTTTTTTTTAGGAATTCTTAAATGGAGTTAGTAGCAACGACAACTGAAGTTTGGATTGAGATATTCCATAATTATCGTAGGCGATAAACGAGCCCTCTTTGAAAACTGCTATCAGCTTGGCTTGCCATCGCTCGAAGTATCGTGCCATATGAAAGAAAAGATAGTGCGCGCGACTGTGATTCAAGGAAAATTCACATTTGCAACGAAAGTTGGACAAGAAAGGACGCGACAGGTCCATGAAATCCGGCATCCCTGGCGGAAAGTCTTTGCATGGTCAATGGTCATTAAACGGGTATTGATATGACCATGCTCCCATTGCGTTAACGTTTCCATGGCGACACACAAGTACACACGGCATGCCCGGGCAATCTACCCAAGCCTCCATCAATTCTGCGATCCGTTCCGTGACTGACCTGCGTCGCTCGTCCTTGACGTGCTGATGTGGGGAGATTTCGTCTCTTCGTTTCCTGTCGTGTTGCTCCGATCTGGATACTTTCACTTTTGTACGAGAGCGAGTCGATACTCAGAAAAGGGCTGGTGGAATTGTTGAACCGATCTCACCGTAACTCAGGCGCGTAAATTTTAATCAGTTCATGGACTCGAAAGGTAAAACTGTTTTTTCAGGAACAAATCCTTTTTGGAAAAGCATTTCCTATAAATACTTATACGAATAGTGGCGAATAACGTCCAAAAATGTCACTTCTTAATGAATTGTCGTGACAATGATTCATTGTTCGAGGGTGAGTTCAGTCGTCCGTCCTGATGTGTTGCAAAGAATATTGACAGAGATTGGATACCGCTTTGACATTGGTCACGCAACAAAGGGTACGCATGTGGAAATCGTGGAGGGCTAAGGGAAACGAACAGAGTCTACTTTTCGAAACTCTTCGAGAGGGATGGTGGTAGCGGATGGATTTAGAACAGAGTTTCTGGGGATTTACTTAGGCCAATGGATTGTAGTCGTCAGCCATGCATCTATCCTTGGCGCTCGTCGAATCGGCCTTCTTATCCTTTTCCATACGTTAAGTTTCGAAAAAGGTCCGTGAAGATATGAAAATCGCACTTCGAGTTTCGCTTTTCGTACGTTAGCAATGAAATCGGATGTTAAGTTTTGTGAAAAGATTCCAGAGTTCAGGGATTTGTTCAAATTGTTTTGAAAACGGAAGTGTAGTTTTGAGAAACGGACGTTA
>CAJPEV010001490.1:52548-64889 GCA_905338385.1 Darwinula stevensoni
TTGTAACCTGTGGCAAACAAAAATGACCATAAAATGGCTGACGGATGTGATCAGCTCAAGGCAATAAGCAACAATTTTCACCCATGCACGACGTACGTACTCCTGAAGCAGCCAACGAGGCTAAACTCGGGGCTGCAATTCCTTTTCAACCCTTTTTAGCTGGTAGTAACAGAAATCAATCGTAAGTAAATACCTAAGATCAGGTATTTAGGATACTACTAATCGCAGTCAGCATTATCGCTTGTCAATTACATTTCTGCATCGACGTAATAAATTCTTTCAACGTTTGAGACGAAGCATTTAGCTCTGACAACTCTAAACGATGAGAAAATCTTTGTGATCGGTCGGAAGGGACTTGTTGGAGTATAGGCCAATGGATTGTAGTCGTCAGCCATGCATCCATCCTTGGCGCTCGTCGAATCGGCCTTCTTATCCTTTTCCGTACGTTAAGTTTCGAAAAAGGTTCGTGAAGATGTGAAAATCGCACTTCGAGTTTTGTGAAAAGATTCCAGAGTTCAGGAATTTGTTCAAATTGTTTTGAAAACGGAAGTGTAGTTTTGAGAAACGGACGTTAACAATTGAGAAAAGCTGTAAATATCCGAATATGCTACACGCTTAGCCTAGGCTGACCCAGAATGAGTGGATGTCTCCCACAGGTTGGGGTCTCGCTCTCGAGCGAGCAGTTTCTTTTTGAGTCTTCTCGATTGTCGGATTCGTTCTCGAGAACGGGAGAGAGAGCGGCTGCCGCGTAGAATGTTCAAGCGCTGTCTGAACTCATGGATTCCCGACTATGTTCAGGACCTTAGAGAGAGGAGAAGGGCTGGCACTTTTCCCCGTAGTGGTTCAAAATAGTGTTACAGAGGGAAAGTGGAGACGGACAGCATGAGAGGTCGAAAGAAGCCAGGGAACGGCCGGGAATTGAACCTGGGCCTTCTGATTGTCGATCAGATGTGTTTCCATTACACCACCGAACACGGGACATTCAGTCGAGCCTCTCGATGCCATCCTCATCCGTCACACCACCCCTCTCGTAATTAAGTCTAGTCCTCCAGACTTCACCGCCGGAATTCTGCCTCGGTCGGTCCCAGTCTCTCGGAGGTGTGGGACGATCCCACTGCTGCCACCAATTGTTACGGTGTGTGTGTGTGTGTCCGGGAAATCACAGGCCAGGCGCCAAGGAACAATAACAATAATAATTTATTTATTACGTACTCGTGAAGTCAGGACAGGTGGGTAGAAATGAGACCGTGAGGCCCGCTCTTGAAGGGTCAAGTGAGACAGCTCTTCGGATGAGAAAGTCTAGGAGATATCTCACCTTCTTCTCCCCTCAGTAAGGGCGGCCTCGCCAAGGACCCCCTTCTCGCCGCCCACATCAATACAATCAATCATTTACGGGTTCGCCCTTCTCGCGCGGAGCTTCCCATATCTCCAAATATTTGCTCATACACTGGGGACGACAGCTGTCCAAATTAGAGAATAGGGGGACTTAACACAGATCAAAGGAGAATTAAGAGGGAGGTTATCAGGTTGACCTTACACCTGTGGCGTCCCAGAAGGCGCCACCTAGCGGCCACCGGAAGAACCGCGCGCTTCTTTTGGCTAAGCCGTGACAATCGTAACTAATTTTTTCCGTCCCGATGTCTTCCTTTACCCAATTCCCGAGTTTTAGTGTGTTTCATCCATTATACGATTCTCCAGTGGTGTAATAATAGGGGGAGTTTAATTATGACCACCCTGTATTTCATTCAAAGGCTTGCACGCAAAGTGATGGAGATGGTCTTTATGGACGAAGCGAACGGGGTTGAATCAATAGGGAAAAGTGCCGATGAATGTTAGGGCGAAGATCTCACCCCGGCGTGGAAGTCATCCTTCCTTTCAGCGGGATGAAAGGGGACTCCAAGGGTTGTATGTGAGGGACACGTAAAGAATGGGAAAGAGGGGCTGCTGCCTATAGCGATGAGAGGGCCACTGAGTTTTAGGACCGCCGAATGAACTCAGAAGTTCTTGCAGAAGAGTTCATGATAGATTATAATCTAGCCGATCCATGGAAGACTATCAATATGAGTGGATAAGGCTGAGTCCATACCCTTATGAAATGGAAGCATAACTGTTTTTCGTTCTTGAACTTCAGGCCCAAGTTTTTGGGTGCATAGGCATCCCTCATCTCGGGGAGAAATGGACTGTGTGCAATGCCTAATTATGAGTACTTATTTTAAAACTTTGAAGACAAATGTTTCAAGAACTATACTTAAGGCAGTTGGAGCAGCTTAAGTGGATTTAGACACAACGGCTGTATAAGCCTCAGCATTTCCCTGTTTATATTGCGGCGCAATACTAAATAACACATTTTGCGCGTCACGCGAACCACGATTCCTTTCTGTGACTTATAAATCATCCATTTACGCTGAGTAATGTATCTTTCTCGGGAAAATTTATTGCATATAATGCTTTTCTCAGAAGATTACAGCAATCAAAGACCCGTATTGCCTCATTTCCTGGTGCACATAATACTATATCAGGTACTTCGATACGATAGCGGTAACTTAAAGTTTCTATTCTCGGAATTCCTGAAATATACTTCTCACTATTCACGGAGGAGTGAACATAAAACTCCCACTATCCGGTTTGTTTCCATTAAGCCAGTGATTTGTAACCCCCCTGAACATATGGGGCATTTCCCCATTGTTTCGGTTGCTGGGGAGACGCTTCTAACAGATCTGAACGAAGCTAGCATGCATAGTATCCTCACCGATTGGCGCCTTTGTTGCAGAGAGGCAGAACGAGTTCTGAGAACTTGTTCGTATTTAGTATTATTAGTGCTCAAAATAATGCAGAGAGTGCGCTTTTGTACCCTCTCAATATTATTTGCCAGTGCGGATGCTAACCCATTGGCTTAATACTACGGAACATTTTCGTAGTCTCAATGACTGGGCAAAGCGTAGACCTACGGAACAGTTCCGTAGCTGAACTTCAAGGTAGTCTTCTGCACGTTGTATTTAGTGTCCCTCATAGGTGGCACTTGCTGCATGACAGATAGATTTCTGAAATACGTACAATAATTCCCTGCCTCGAATCCAGGGGAAATCGGGAAAATAATTGAAAATCTTTGGCCATGAAAGAATTAAAAATCTGTTTTCTGAAAAGAAATACTATTTTAGGGTACGAATTTCGGTATATAACTAAACTGCCAATGGGATATCGAACAGGACAGCATATTCCAAGACGGCGAATGTAGGTTGTCCAGGTTTGGATAAGGCCCTCTTTCGATCCACTGTAGGATTTCATGATCTTCAACACAAATAGACGACGCTTTGCCTTCCTAACGAAGGAGACCGTTTCTTCATGCCAAGAAAGGTGCTACGGATCACTGGGTCGATTAGGCGCACAGAACCTTGTCCTAGCAAAGGTACATTTGAGATATACCCAAGCAGCATGTTCACGTAAACAAGATATCAATTTTTTGCAAACAATGTAAATTCCTTGCGATTGCCATGAAAATGGCATCACGTTTACGTAAAATTTACGTTCCTATGTTTACGTCACCAAAGTATACGTGTATTTTACATCAACTAGACGTCACTCCATCTGACGTGAAGTACATGATATCAAGTTTATGATAAATTAACACCACACCATCCATATGAAACTTTAGCTGACCATCCTGCAGATGCAGTACCAAGATTCCTCACTAGATTGAACCCTTGTTCCCTGCATAACACCACACCATCCATATGAAACTTTAGCTGACCATCCTGCAGTTGCAGTACCAAGATTCCTCACTAGATTGAACCCTTGTTCCCTGCATCCTACAATTACTATTAAGTACTGGTTTTCCTGATATAGTATCAGGTTTTCTTACCATCCTTCTAATTTTTATTATGCAATCCATGAATATATATATGGAAAACATGAAATTATTATGTATTTTTTCATAATATATGACTCGGGGAATCATTAAATGCTGAAGCTAAGCTTCTTATTACAGCAGTGCACAGGATTAGGGAGGAGTAGAATCCCAGCCCCACCTATCCATCTTCTCTACATCTTCACTATCCTGAAAGGAAGAGAGCTCCTTTGAACATCTACTTCTTCTCCCGAGGTTCCGGTACGGGAGGAGGAAGCAGTAAGTCACTTTGGTACTCTTGAGTGCTGGTGAGGATGAGTACTCGTGTACTCGTCCAACCACCCCAGAGTTCTGAAGAACGTAAAGGAATAGGAGATTCAGTGTATCAACTATCTTCAATGGTACAGATTGTCTCTTTAAATACGCATGAATGCCATTGGAAAATTAACATACATCTTACGTAAAATGAATGTAAACATACTGTTTGGAATGCAAACGGGAATGTCAATTTTACTTAAAATTTACGTTTATTTTATATCACCGTTTACGTATCACAGGTGACATTTCTGCAAACATGTTGACATTTTCTGGACAATGCTTTGCGTAACAATGATCTAAAATGGACAAAAAATTTATATTCATTTTACGTAAAATTAACATAAACATGCTGTTTGGGTATGTCAGGATCGGGGGTTGAGGCCTTGGGATAACAAAACCGCATCATGGAGCAATTTGTTGGGGTTCAATTTCATGTTGTTTGCGTCCACCCAAATCTGTTGTTCGTTCAGGGATGCTAGAAGGTAGGGCAATGATGTTTTTTAATGGGATATTGCTAGGGGAGGGGTTCCCAAACCCAGGGTCGGGACCCAAGGTGTGGATGTTGAATTTTGAGTCGTGACCAAAAAAGTTTGGGAACCACTGTCTTATCATTAACATTTTATTAAATCTGCACTTGATCTTGAATATCGTCATCTACCATGACAGAGAAAAGGCCCAAGAACAATGCTTTGAGGAACGCCGCAGGAAAGAGTGACGGTCTCAGAATTCACCCACTCGTATCTTCTTTTTGGCTCCTATGGTCGAGGAAGTCAGCCGTATAAAGAGGACAGGGTCAGCGCCAGGGAAAAATAAAATTTTTAGAATTAGGTTTTGGTCAACAGGGTCCAAGGCTTACTAAAGGAAAGAAAAATGCTCGTCACTGCCCTCCCTGTGTCGAGATGGAAAGGAATGTACGGTGTAACACCTGGCCACACGCTGTTTCCCAATAAGCTAGTCTCGGTTTCACGCTCGTTCTATATTATGACTTTTTCTCCCAATCCACCCGCTTGATGTGGACATATGCTCCTACAAAACGTGGCCCAAACGTCACGTGGGGACTCACGCGTCTAGCCCAGCGTGTCTGAGCTTCGTATGACTATTCCTATGGGAAAGCTTGTTTTGCAACATACTGGTTAGCTACACGCTCTATTTTCCAGGAACGCATCCCGAGCGTCTTGCAGAATAGGCAGGTCTAGGAGATGGAACGGAGGTAATCCAAACAGTAGGGTAGGTGCTTTTTCGGAAATTGGATGACTGTCGTAGTCTTTCACAAGTCAGGTGCTTGCCCTGACTTGAGCGATGCGTTGAAAATGTCGACCAAGGGGATTGCAAGTTCAGTGGCAAATTCCATGTAGAGTGGAGTTGGGATAGAATCTGGAACGGGTGAAGAACAGAACTTTATCTTTCAGCTCCCCGTTGGAGGTACTGGAGGAAATGGGCGAAGGCTCCCAAGAGGGCTCCTATGGTCATAGTTCTAAGTTAAAGTGATCGCACTGGCAAGACTTATTCTGCTCTGACAGCTGAAATAAAGTTATGTTCAAGATCTTGAATGGTTTCGAATTTCGCTCGATATTTTCTTTCTTAGTAAGAGAAACATTTTTCCCGCAGTAATGCTTGGCATGCCAATAAATGCGAGAATGCATGGAGAGGATATCGCACAAGCTCATGTACGAAACAAAGTAGCTCCAATTAAAAGTTCGGTTGTATCAGTGCGATGCATTGGCGTGATAAGATCTCCAGTGACGTTAGGAATCTGGGCATGGAATTATGGGGAATTATGAATCCCTTTCGCTATGGGCCTTTACTCCCTGTGTCTGTGCGAAATATTGCATCATACATTGGCTAGTACCAGTAACTTCACGTCTGCGACTGCGACATACCCTTTTCGGGTGTGTGGTGTGGTAATGGAAAAACTGAGTTCTGCGGATGCAAAGTTTCTTTCAGGTGCAAAGTAACCCGATTCATACTGACGGTTCCCTGCATCGTCGTGAGAGGACATTCTGACTCCGATCGTGTTGTACAACCAGTGTTTGAATGGCAGACTTTCAAGAACCAGGGTTATGAGGGCCAAATACAAGTACAGTATCAATCCCAGTTAAACTATGCATATGTGATGATGATGTTGTTGCGTGGGTAAATATTACTGAGGAAAGAATGGAAAGGAATCTACTCAGGCTCTACACCATCACAGTTATTAACAAACATCAACAATGAGGGTGGTGAAAGTTTGGTGATTCCTATGGTAGGCCTTTGCCCACACCTGATACTTAAGTATCAGGTTTAGATTTTCTGAATGGAATTGGCTTAAATAAATAGTCTTAATAAACAGAGGTTTGCTCTTTAATAGCATGCAACAATAACAACAGGACTAGCAAGTCATAAACTTCAAATGTCCCAGGCACATTGAAGGTGCCTCCTTATTACTGCCTTTGAACAGTTCCTGAATATATCCACAATGAATGAATGAACTAGGAGTACAAACAAAGTCCTAATGATGAACACTCAGTAGCTTTCAATCCCAAACTTCAGGCCTCCAAACAACAGATTATTACTGCCTTTGAACAGTTCCTGAATATATCCACAATGAATGAATGAACTAGGAGTACAAACAAAGTCCTAATGATGAACACTCAGTAGCTTTCAATCCCAAACTTCAGGCCTCCTTTGTTGTCGTCCCCTTTGTTGACACCCGGAGAACTTTCATGTAGAACGGTCGTATACGACTATAGTGTCTACCTCTCTTGAGTGTCTTCTACGTCCATATTCTCAAGTCCCTTCTGTGAACAACGTTCCAACTCAATACCTTCAATACCCATGAGAACCATAGATTTTCAATTTCTTTAGAAAGAATGTGAAGGGATTCCAATGGGAAGAGAATCGTCACAACCGCTCACATTCATAACGACCGTTTCATTCACGTAATGACCTCTTGAAATCTTACAATAGAAATTGGTAGAGGTCAGAGGTTGTAAGTGCTAACCCATTCGTATTTCACGAGTGGTATCCAAGGATCCAGATTGAATCTGTTTCTATGTTGTCTACTTATTTATGTCCGGTTTACGTAAAAATTGAATTCGAGTAATTTATGGAAGAAAGCTAGTCACTTTCCCCTTTTAAATTGCAATTTAAAAAAGTTTTCATCAGGTTCCAAATGGTTTTATTCCCCGAAAACAATAGGAATACACAGTTTTTAGGTACCACAAGAAATTGCACATGCTCGAATGAGCGTCTATTTGTGCTCTGCCATCCTAACCTACTATCATAAATATGAAGCTCTGAAAGTGTTCACACTGAATTTGCAACATCCCAGGACATCTCATCAGACAAACCTTGTTAAAATAGCATATAGTAGCATTTTCCGTAACATAGCGGAAGAAATTAATTTTGCACTTACCCAATCGCATCGTCTGACGTCGCGGGTGCCATTCAATAGACATCGACTTGTAAAATAAAATATCCATGGACTCGATCCAAGGCACACGAGGTCAATGGGATACGAGGAAAGTTAAACTGCCGCCCTGACATATGGGGTTCACTCTAAGAATCAAGGTTTTCCAGAAGAGAATAATGAAGGCGAATAAATAGCAATTTTTGCAAGTCTTCCCCAGTGAGTGCCGGACAGTTTCAAAGAAGATTCAAAAGTCCATGAATTTCGTGCATGTTAAAAGTGCTGTCTTCCCTGGGGAGTCATTTTTCCCCGATGGGATTTCTCTAAAACAAGAAATATTTCACCCGATAGTAAATGCAATGCAAAATGCAATCTCTCCTAATTACAGCGTTGTGACGAACACTAAGGGACGTTTTCAGATTCAGTTGGGATTTATTTGATGCAGAGTAAAGATTATGTTGGGTGCGTGCATACCAATACTTAAAAATCTAATTTCTTTTCCTCTGGCTTTCTCAGATTTTGTTCGCACCTAGAGAGGCGATAGTGAAGGCAATATTTATATATATTGAAGGATTATTAGTTGTGAAGTTTGTAAATCCTTTCTCCATTCAGGTCTTCCCGTCGACACTGACTCCAAGTTTTCCTTTGAAGGCGGCCCACAAGAAGAAGAAGGCTTCCAAAACGATATCTAAGACGGAGACGATGCTGATGCCGAGGCAGATCCCGACGATCCCGCCGAGGCTGGACAGCAGGTCCAGCGTGTTCATCTTCACCGTATCCTTCAGATGAAGCACCTAAAGGAGCAGAAGTTGCCGAATGGATCCTTCGACCACGAAACGCATACAAAAATGCATTCCATACCCGCATCGATGGAATGCTGAAGTACATCCCAGTCCAGTTCGCATTGAACGTGGTGGCGGAGACGTGGTAGTCTACGTACTTGCATCGAACGGGGCAGTTGCAGTTCAAATCATCGGTTTCCGCCAAGTACTGGTCCAAGATGGAAAACTGCTTCTTTTCATCGACGACGGTTGTGCATTCGGATATGTTCACGCGTGCCTCTTTCGGTAGAAGCCTTGGATTGAGACATGGGAGTTCCTTGAGCGATTGAACTTTCTCCCAGAAGCAATTCTCAATGCACTGTTTAAAAAAAAATTCTGGTGAGACTATGCATTGCCAAAATTGATTTTAAAAATTTGAATATACATGCTACAATTCGCACAAACCAAAAATTACTACAAAAATGTCGCACTTGTTTTGCACTTATCCTCATGTGACTATAATTTTCTTCCTTTTGGCATGGGTCACTCTCCCTGTGAAGCTGCTCCCAGAACTCAGGACGAATTTGCACATAAGCAGCCAAGTCAGGGTAGAGCGTGATTTTCTCGGCCGCAAAAGCGCCCAAGAAGCTCGAGAATGGCTCTCTCTGGTCGTGGATGTAAACCTCCATGTATTTCTTCTCGTACTACACCAATTGCAATTTTAACGAAGAAAAAAAAATGTAATGGCCGTTTTCGTCGCACTAGATGTAGGAAGAAGTCATAAGAATAGAATGAATTCTTCACTAAGTACTTCAGATGCAATAATTAATTGAAACCATATGTGGCAACAGAAACTCTGAAATGCGTTTGAGAAGAATTGAGGTAGACAATTTAAATTTAATCGAAGAATCAATAAAATGTTAGAATTCAGCATATTTCATGGATTTGGTATCCATCTTGTCGCTTACGTAGCACCGCTTCGAAAGGGAACGGACGCAAGGCACTAATTCTCTCTGAATGAGTCGGCAGAACTCATCCCTGAGACCACATACAATCCAAGCGTGTAAGCATGGATAAAGAAACTCTTGCAAGAATCATAGGGAGTAGAAGATTCCTACGCACGCAGTAGCTGCAGGGTTCGAGCTCCGACAAGTCGAATTGGAAGTAGCTGTATCTGGATGTATTTGCACCGGTCTTGATGGATTCATTCAAGAGAAGAGTGAAGCATTTGTAATATGCGAATAATATGTCGTCCTTGTCTTCGTATGAGAATACCGTCCTTTCAATCAACTGACTGCCTGGAAATCCTGTAACGATTTTAATGAGAACCCATGAGGCATGAGGACGATGATTAAGTTATTACTGCTACATAGTGCCCCCTACGTCACAATACAATTTCAAATGGCAATATTTTCCAAACTGAAACACGCAGATCAATGTTGTTAGCATTGATGGAAAGAACGTTCTTCAGAATTTTTTTCCCATAATAATGACTTTGAATCAGATTCAAATGGAACTAGCTTCAAATGCATTTTAGAAAGGTGTACTTATTTAGGGACATTTTGGTACACTTCGTTGATTTCTCTCCTGGCTTAACTTCATGTTTTTTTTTGCTAAAGTTTATTTTTACTACCTTCTAACTTCTGAAAGACTTGAGCGACAGGAAGAATAGTACAATATAATTTTATTTTACCGTCTTGAGAAAAGGTTTTTAACTTAATTTCATGCTGGAGAACGAGAAAAGTTGTAACCTGAATGGAGGTCTCTCAGTCCCATCAAAGTTAAAAGGAAGTTTCGGTGATTTCTTGATGCCAAATGTATGAGTAACATGCCAAATTTATTGATATTGGAAAAGGAGATTTTGAGGCACTTCCAAAACGCAGAAATACCTCCTGTTTTGACAAAGATATTGATAATTCCGAAGGACTTGAGATCGTTCAGTAAATATTATTTCTTTTTAGTTCTTCGTTTTAGTATGATTTTTGAAATGGTATAGTGACTTACGGGACACCCTATATAATTCCAGTGACTATTATTGGGTGATTCCATGTCAGTCCGCACACTATTTTCCCCCACTCCTTGCAATTACTTCACCGAAATTCGGTGAATATGAGCACCTGCTATTATAGCAGGTACTCAAACATTACATGCTTTTCTAGCGTCCGACCGACCAAGTACCTTCTGAAAGTACATTCCTCCAGAAGGATGTCAAAGTTCTGAAGGCGTCAGACATGGTACATGCTTTGTGAACTAATGTACCGCTAAATCAAAACGATCAGGACTGATTACTGGTGATAAGTGAAGCGCAGGTACAAGCCCATGTCTCTGATGTTGTGCAATACAGTTGCATGTTATGAAAGTCGTGCACCAAAATGCTCATATCTCTATTGATAGTCAAAAACCCATGATGAATCATGCGGTGTGCATATATCATGGCTTATGATCTAGAATTTTAGCGAAATCGAATTTGGGAACTTAGGTCCAGGTCAGGTCAAATATCAGCAGGATTACAAAAATTTTTTGACGAAGTCCTTGCTTTCTTTCACCGTGTGTTACATATCATCGGATATGAAATTGCATAAGCTATCCATCGATACCATATTCGCGTATGTTCTTCATTAATAAGGAAGTTATGGCAATTTTTGTGATCAATGGGCCGAAAGTGCCCAAAAATTTCCGAATTGTATTTCATTTTCAGCATACGTTATGTACAGAGCTGGAATTTGCTGTAGTTTGTTCTCTTAATAGGTACTATCAGCATGCCGAATTTCATAGAAATTGGAGGGGGTCGGGGAAAATAGTGTGCGGACCGACACGGAATCAACTTATAATAAAAGTAACTAGCCAAACCATGCATTGAATTGGAAGCATACATGGCGTTCGACCCACCTTGTGAATCTTCCCATATATTCTCTCCGTTTGCGCGTTTAACAAAGGTCCAGTTGGTCTGGTTGTCGGAGGAGTCCCGTGAAATTTTTAGAATCATGTCATTCCACGCGACCGACGTAATTTCGAAGAGTTCGGCGAACGTTGAATTCCCGGAGGAGTAGTCATCGCCTGGTTTCCATTTTGCCCAGGAAGTGGCGTTGACGGATGGCCAGGGACAAAAAGTGAAGGCTGGGGCTCTCACCCTATCCATTCGCTTCTTCACTTGTAACGTGCTGATAGGGACGGAGCGGAACTCTTCGATCAGCGCTATCACCTGGAAGATTGAAGGTAATGCGATGGAGACTCTGGTGTCATGATGCAAAGAGGAGGAGGGGGGAGTGGGGGAAGGGGGGGAAGTCACTTGGTTGAAAGCAATAGCCGTCGATACGAAGACGATGATGCCCCGTAGGATGTTTCGAACGAGGTCCTTCATCTTTGCTCTCCCTCGACTGTCTTCCTTCTCTGAAAGAAGATGCAAGTTTCCCTTCTTAAATTGAGTCATTCGTCCCGAATAAATCTCCTTGATCCTCACCTCCATGCAAGGGATTCCCAGATCTAATACTCCCTACTGCGACCCTGCTCTTAGTTCGACGGCGTCGACTGGCGAAGATTCAGGTTTCACTTTTGTCTTACATTGCTTGAACTTTTACTTCACATTGTGAAGTTCTGACGTGAATCGTCGGAATATCCTTTGTATACTGTCGCTCGTAGGGCGAGGCGCAGGGAGTAACGACTTTGTAAACACTTTTGACTGACTTTGTACACACTCGAAAATCGTTGGACTGATCGAAGGTTGGGAGCGTTATCACCTCATTAATCTGGACTTCATGCGAAGAATTGTCTTTCCTCCTTCATTATTCAATATCTTTTTCTCTCTTTCGTTTCTTTTATCGCGCCAATTAGTCATTGTAAGCGTGACGTTCGTCACTCTGGAATGACTGATGGTTTGGGGTGCGTCACAATGTATCGAATGACGTTGTCGCTTGCCGTGTCATTCAGAAAGAGGACGAAGGACAGGAAGATTTGGAGATGCGGTTCGATTTTCCTTGCTTTCCATCTCATCGTCACCGTTCGGAAATACAAGGAGTTCTTGAAAGGTTTC
>CAJPEV010001491.1:0-12392 GCA_905338385.1 Darwinula stevensoni
TCGTGTTTCAAAAACCTATAGGAAAGTCTATAGGTTTCCTATAGGACATTTCCGTTAGGGTCTCCAAGTTCGGTTCTCATAGACTTGAAATTTGTCTTTGACCGCGAACGGAATCCTCAAATTCACTCTCGCCTCCCAAATTTGCAGCCGAAGTATTTCATGGATTGTCAGAGTCGACTTATGCCAGTCAGTCCGCTTAAAAAGGAACTTAAATCCTAGTAAGGGTCTTACTTGATTGTTTCGGGGCGGCCAGTAGTTTCGCCCATTTTCATGGAGTGCAGCCACTTGGCAAAGGCCTAAGAGAAACAACGAAAATACACGATATCCGTTGGAACGATGGGAAGAAGGATGGAGGATGGGGATACTTCTCCGCTCTCGGGAGGGTCGCCGTTGCCGGTTGTGCTAGTGACCACGAGGACGAGGGACTCGTGCTCGAGGTCCACGATTTTGTAGTCCGACATGCGAAATACCTGTTGCGGGTAACAAAAAGTGTTCCATCTTCGATTGCTTCCATAAAATACCGAAAATGTTACATATCGCATTTTCCCATGTTGGGGCCCTTCAAAATAAAGTTGCAGGGAGCTTTCAATCGATACAGGTTAGGAACTACCAACATTAAAAAATTCTCAGAAATATGGGGATTCCGTCTGTTGAACACGGAATCGATTCACCCACTACCGTTCCAAGGATAATTCCTGTCCCGTTGCATGAATAAAAGACGAATGTCCAGAGAGACTTACGTGAGCGTTGAAGGCATGAGCGAATAGGGAGGAGAGCTTAGAGGCGAATCGCTCCGATCGTCCCGTTTCGCTCGCGTAAAGGATTGTCGCTTTGATCCGTCGGTGGAGGGCTTGGATGTATAGCTTCGAGGCGAACCACACTGACCTGCACAAATTCGTACGTATGCTTAATCTATTCATATACGGGGGTTTTGGAATGCGTCTGGAGTTCAGTGCTGGAACAGGGTTACTTGGAATTAGGTTTTATGGTGCATATTCAAGGGAAAATAAATTCATTGATCTATCTCCGGAAGGAATTCCCGTTTACATCTTAACTGCGGCAACTTTCACCACAACCGCTCTCTGTTTCGGTCATACACGGGACTATCAAAACTGGCCTTCATTCGAGCAATTCATTGAGAGAAGTTAAGATTTTTTATCGTCCCCTTCGAAATACTTCCCTTCACTAACAATTCACTTTTCCCAACGTTTGTAAAGAGCTTGCAACACTGGCTGTAACCCATTCTTGGTAGCCTCCTTCCAACGCGCTGGTCTCAGTTGACTGGAGAGCGTCCGTATTATCGAAATGGCGGCCTTTCAGAAGGAACTTCATCCTGAGGAACAGCGTGAAGTCACAAGGCACGAGGTCAGGTGAGTACGGAGGATGTGGGAGCAATGTCGCTCCACGATTGGTCAGAAATTCCATGGTACTGCCTAGTACTGAATGCCGGCGGTCACAGCGGAAAAGCCCTGAAAGGGCCTGCACGGTTTCCTCCTCATAACTTGTCGATAGTCGTCCTCTGCATTTCCCATTCTAAATGGATTCCCGCCTTTCGTAATCGTACTTTTTGCGTGGGTGGGTGGCACAATTGATTTCACGAAAGCACAGGCGCTCTCTAGTCAGACCCAGAAAGTAATAACTCAAATGCATAGTCGTGTGAAAAACGTGGAAACGAAGGGAAAACGTGGACGAAAGGAGAGGTAGAAAGACTTACACGGCAACCTCTCGAAAAGTGAATTTCCTTCTGGAATTTGAGGGACCAAGGGCAACTTTTCCATGGGTCTTCCAGGCCGGAATCTAGAAAGAATCGAAGTTGAACTAAACCTATTGATTCATTTGAGAAATGAACGGGGGGGGGGTGAACAAGGCAGAGGAATCGTACCTGGTATTCGAAGGAAGGACTGAGGTGGTAGAGGGCCATTTCCTGGTGGAAGACGGGGGTGAGGGACGAGGAGAGGGGAGGGACGATCCAGACCCAGTCAGCTGGGCATCCGCCTCGGCTCTTCATCTCGTTCTCCAGGTGTCTCATGAAGGATTCCGACGCAGCGTGGTGGTCCATTATCGTCACGCCGCTTTCCTACGTCATACTTTATTTGTTATTTTTCATTATAATTTTCCGTCGTCAATTCATGGCCAGATTCATGCTCCTAGTAGCACATTCGATTTCAGTTCGCTAAAATGGTGTCCGCTAAGATGGGTTCGCTAAAATAGGCACGTGGTATTCCACGTGCCTATTTCAAATAAGATAATTACTGGCATAATTACCCACATAATTACCCGCTGCTCTCAAACACTGCACGACAAGATGGCGCTTCCTCTACGAAGTTGTGAGCGTGCAAGACACGCATTTGGGACCAGTTCACTTCTTGAGGTCATGGAAGGTCATGGTAGTGTTCACGGGACGAATTTGTCTTGTATTCAATTAATCGCTGACACAAAAAATCGGAGAGTAATTTTTTTCGCATGTTTTGTAACACATTGAGGACCGGACGGAATTGTGTTACTACAGCCCTGGTTCCCGGGTATGTTAAACAAACTGAACTGAAAAATGCACTGTAGCACTAAAAAAGGCGTTAACTCTTAAAGTACTGAATTTAAAACTGTCTTAAATTTAAAGGCTTCAAAGCTTAAAGCTTCCTGATCAAGAGCATACGCTCAATAAGTTCGAAGCCTCCTAAAAATATGTGAAAAGATGCTTGTTTCTTCGTCATGAGCAAAATCCGTGTTTACACGGATCCCGTTCTTGACGCATGGATCTGAAAACCGTGTAAACACCGGGCCCGTCCTCAATTTGTTAGCACATGTGACGCGTTAACACATTGTGACGCATTAACACATTGTGACGCGTTAGCACATTGTGACGAGTTAACACGTTGAGGAGCAAATTGTGGGCTTCCTTCTCCAAGTTCTGGCACACCGGGGCCAATCATCCTCTTTTGGGAAAGAACACCATGAGCTTTAAGAGGGATCTGTGCAGATACCGCTCTAGAATTGGAGCAGCCTTGGCAGTCCTCTGCACCCAGGATCAACTACTAAATAAGTCCATATGATTTGATCACTGGAGACCACGATGGAGTGAAAAGATTCAGCGTACTTGATGGACGTCAAATTTTTTTCCAATTGAAGTGCAAGATGAATGACCAAAGATACATTACAGTAGTCTCGCTTCCACAGGAGATGCGTTTTAAGAAAAAACCATGAAGAACAAATCCGTGAGCAACGAACCCAGTTTTAAATAGCTAAAGGGGGTTCAGTTCTCATTTCTATCTCACATACAGTACAAAAATAAAAAATAAAGTTTTATTTATTTTTTAATTATTTGACGTTTATCTTGCGAACCAAACCACGTACTTGGTGAATTTTTAGTAGCAAAGAAAACGTTCAAGTGCGAATCCGTGAACAAAGAAACTGAAAAATGATGGACTGCTGTGTACCTGTCGTCCACCCTAATATGCACCAGTGCCAGCTTCATCACTGACCTTCTTGCTGACTTGCATATTAATTGAGTGATTTTGTTTAGCGGAAATGGAGCTGCTAATGAAAATGAACAGCGAAGCCGATGGCTTCCTGACCTGATCTGATGGATGTATTAAATTAAATTTATATGCATGCAAATATAATTTCATGCTTCTAGAAACTGGCTGATATTTTTTTTCTGCTGCATTTCTGTACCCCGTATTAGTTATGCAGATGCATATCTGAAAAAACATCTGAGTCTCTGTTGCTTACAGGTTAATAGCAACGTAACTTTAGCATGGAATCAATGTTGACTCCTAATTTATGTCAATATTGATGAAAGGTTGATGAGAATGGCATTTCAATGTGGAGTCAACAATGCAATGTTGCTTTTGAACATTGAATCAACGTTGATATACCGTTAATTTCAACGTTGATTCAATTGTTGATTAAAAAAATGAACTTTCGAAATGGAATCATGTTCACAGGCCAACGTGGTTTCAATGTTAGCTGCGTTGACGAAATAACGTTGAATCAACGTTTATTCACCGCGTGTGTGCTGCTTGCGTACGTACGAGGGGCGGTCAAAAAAGTTTTTGAGAACGGGATATTAAAAATACGGACCGAGTCTCACTTACTATTTCATTTTTCAATATAGTCACCCCTAATATCAATGCACTTACTCCATTTTTCTTTCGAAGAATCAATTCCCAAGAAAAAAAATTGTGACTTCTCCTCAAACCATGTCTCCACAGCATCTGTCAATGATTCATCGTCAGCAAATCGGGTGCCACGGAGGTGAGACTTAAGGTTTCGGAACAGGTAACAGTCACTTGGAGCCATGTCTGGGCTATAGTAGGGGTGGTACAGCTGTTCAAACCCACAGTCACGAATTGCAGCCTGAGCAACGCGAGCTTTGTGAACAGGAGCGTTCTCATGCAAAAACAAAACACCGCTGGTCAACATTCCTCGCCTTTTACTCTTGACGGTTTGTCTCAATTTTGGCATCAAGTTGGCATAATACAGGCCAGAAATAGTGGTTTTGTGGGGCATATTGTCAATCAGCAAAAGTCCCTTTGAATCTCAAAAAGTCGTGGCCATGATTTTGCCAACTGATGGTTGGGTGTGGAATTTATTTGGAGGAGGTGAGTCTGGGTGCTTCCACTGGAGGGACTCAAGCTTGGTTTCTGGGTCCCAGTGGTGAATCCAAGTTTCATCCCTAGTCACTAACAGGGAATGAAAGTTAGCTGAGTCAGCATTGAAGAGAGCCAGAAGCTCATGACTTGACTCGATCCGCTGATGGCGATCATGAGCACTGAGGTTTCGGGGAACCCATCCAGCAGGCACCTTGGACATGTTCATTGTTAAGCATGTGTCAAGGAATATTACTCTTTTCGAAAGCCAGGGAAATAAAAATTAAAATCAAGGTCCCTTTGTTTATCGTAAATACTGATCTCTGCTTCACCCATGGAAAATGTAATTCACGTATAGAAAATTCAGTTTCAATTTTCTCGATTCTTATTGTACTACAACGGCCGAATGTATTGGAAGTCCACATTGGCCCATCTTGAGTTGGTGTCGAAAAAGGGATTGCTGTAGAGAGAAGCATGTTTATTTTTCAGAAAAGCTAATACATATAACATGCGTTATCTACCAGGGTAAAAAGTATTTGCAGGAGACAACGAGGAGGAAAAAGACCGGAATACGAGAGGGGAAGACTGTCAAGGCTGCTGTGTTGCAGAGGTCCGACTGGCAATAACATTCCTTCCAGCCGATAGTCCCCTGGCTGTAAGCATTCTCCTGCTTGCTAGATACTCCTTTGCTTTCCTGATTTACGGTCCAACATCCTTCTTTCGTCCACGGCCAACAACTCGATATCTGGTGGACACCTGCGTGTTAAAAGGATAATTAGCTGCAGTTGTAATTTTTCAAGATAAGATTTCAGGGTTTCAAAGGAATGCATCCGATGGGCGTGTTGCAAAATGAATTGCTGAAAATACAATGTTTCTCTTCAAATTCGAAGGAGCATTCAAGACGGTATTCAAAAGAGGAGTGCTACATTTTTGGAAACTTCCTTGAAGCTAAGCCAGTACGTGACCCGATAATTGATTCGGATGTTCTATTGTCAAATTTGTTGCTTTTTAGGGGGGATTTGAAGACAGACATTTCAATAAGAGGACAATCTCATGTATTGCTTCCGGTTCATTATTTTATAGCGATGCAGCTTACCTCACTATATTTATCCCGGCACGAGTGGCTTCAACAAGTGGAACTAGCTCTAATAAATTCCAACGCGAATGTGAAAGGGAGAGAGATGGTATCCACGAGTTTGAAGTAATGAAGTAAATAACGCATGACATACAGGAGAAAATGCATTACTCCAAAAAGGACATCTCTTATACAGTGCTTACCATTCTGATCCCAGGCAGCTCCGCAGTACCATTCCGTCCCACTTGGTGCTGTTCCAATGTCTGAGCAATCCCCTTCCACCCAACTGGACTCGCCCTTTTGGCACATATCGCCGAGGCAATGGTAGCATCTCAAAGCACTCCCGCTCCCTACATGCAATTACAATTATTATTGCAATTTTGTCACACCAGAACTTATCCGTGCCTATGGCTAATATTAACAATTCGAAGATGTTAAGGTTAAAGCCCCAGAGCTCCCGCGGAGATCTTTCGTGCCCGCAGTCCCACATGGGTTATGCCCATGTCAGGGATATTAAACTTCTACTAGCGGCCTGTGGCCGCAATTGTGGCCTTCTACACGTACATGTACTTGTTCGTCATTGCTCATCAACTAAGAATAGTTTTAGCCAGGTTCCCGCTGCCAAAATGTGATCTACAGTTCACGATGGAACATATATGCATGAAAGAGATGCTGAGGCACAACGTGCTACATCTGGCACTATGCGTAAAATATAACCATAATTAGTTCAAAAAGACTGAAGTAAAGAAAAATGGAAGTAACCATGAAAGATCAAGAAATTGGACACACTTGGGAACGAAGCGGATAGTTTATATCATAATTAGCAAACAAGTCCCCATGAACGGATTTGACGAACAAAAAAGTGGTTCTTCAGAGAACGGTGGCAGCATCAGTTTTGCCCTGCTTCGGTCCATCGATAACTTGCATCCTCAGCAAATACTCAGAGCGAACTCGCGAGCAGGCAATGTACAAATACCATCCATGGATACTGGCTCTGTAAGTAGTAACCTGACTTGATCTGATGTCTGTCCCTGAGACTTGTTGTATCGAGCTAACTTACGGTACGACAATAGTCGTACCGTAAGTTAGCTCAATAGGGAATTGACGTTGACAAAGAAGGAAAGGTATGCTGACTTGGATTTACGTGTCCAGTGAAACTCTAGGCAGGAAGTGAATGCAGCCATGAAGCGCATCTGTGATCACCTCGACTACTAAGGGTGTTTAAATGAAATGGGAACTTTTAGTTCCCTACCCTAGGCTACCCTTAGATTATGAGTAACAGTCATTGCCCCCTTTTCCTTTGAACCCCCCTAATATTAATACATTTGCATTCAGGTCTTTCACGATTATAGACGTGTCATTGCAAAGGTCGTTTCCGATCGTAAGACTCCGTACATGTATCAGGATAGCTCTAATTTTTAGGTTTAATAGACCCAGAGTATTGAGATTGTTGAAGAATTCAAACCGAAAGGTGGCCTGCCGATGGACGTCATCGCAACCATGATCGTTCTTCACAATGTCGATACTGTGATGTGTCCGTAGTTTGCCTTACTGTCGTGACGACACATCCTAATTGACAAAACAGGAGTGCACATTCTAGGGACACAGAATGAATGCGTTTTCTTCTTACTTCGGCATCGCACACCCTATTTTATTGTTGTAGCAGCTCGTTCAACATATAATCGGAGATACAATCGCCTGGTAAACGCTCAAAGAGGTCAAATGGATCACCCTCTACTCGTGAAAATGTTTCACTGCCAACATCGAGGAAACCGGGAGTAAATCGAATTTCATTTGCAGCAGCGCGCATGTTTTCTGTCAAAGGAATCCTTCGGAACGATGGCCACAACGGGCTCATTCCGACACAAGTATCAATGATTTAACCGCGAGATGCTTTGCGGACGACTGGCAACATTGCCAGGTGTCACCACCCAGAACCATTACCCCACCGAACCGGTCATCATCCATCGAATCTCGCAACGCCCGTTCGATCGTTGCCAGCTCATCAGCGGGCGCCATCGGTGCTTCATCCCAAATGATGATTTCGCTCGAATCATCGCCTGATTTTTGCGCGATGAAAGACACGTTTCCTGCGTGAGCAAATCCATTGGCAAGTCGAAGGCTGTGCGACGCGTCATCCCACCAGGCAGCAAAATTGCACACAAAATTGCATACCAATCGGCAAGCAACGCTCAAAACATTGTCTACTTCCATGCAGTATGTGAATTCGTTTAGTGTACGGGCTGTATAGTGTAGGTTGATAGTGCCACCTACTCTATCGATAATAAACAGCGACGCACTTCCCGTTCTAAATTTTCATGCGCCACTGCATTTGAACCACTTCATCCGTATCGTAAACGTAGAGTTCAGCATACGCTAGTTGCTGATTTCGATTTAGTGGAGAAACGACATCAAATGATAGACCACGCCGAATGTTTTGAAGCAGTAAAGACCATTATCGAAAATGTCAGCAATCGTTGCACCGAAAGGAAGCAAACGCGTTTGCGCTGTTGTATCGTCTGTTAAACTCGCGAAAATTGCGAGCGTTTTCATCTTCCCCATCGGCGGAAACTTCAATGAGTTTGAATGGAACACCATAACATGATCATGACAACAACCGTACCGAAGTTTGCCTTTCTCCGCTTCGAAATGAAAAACCAGGCAGTGCACAACAAAGCATTCAACATTCATAGGGTCGCGATCATGTGAAACGGCTGGAATGACGTTGGGCGTCCTAGCCAATGCAACTCGAGTATGATTAAGGTTCGACGAGAACATGCGCTGCTCTCCGCGCAGTATTAGCAACCTTGTGTTGCTCTGCAATTAATGCAGCTCTCCTCTCGGCATGAATATATTCACTTTGCTCATAGCTCAGGGCAGACCTACGCAGCCTCGCCGCTTCTCTTACGCGGGCACATCGCATCACATATTGTTAAACTGTTTAACAGATCCCACACAGCCTGAGTCCTGAAAAGGCAAAGGCATGTCTGCCAAACAGATGCATGGACGAATCACGAATCGCGTCCCTTGGGGGTGTTTCCCCCTTCTGGTCACCCAGTCCTACATCTTCCATTCGGGAGTGCTTCGTCTGCCATCAGTGTCCTACCTGTGCTGTCTGTTACTGCGGTTCGTCTCTCCCTAGATTGCTCACGCCCTCGGTGGCAGTGGAACCTTTTCCAAATTCTGCTAGCAAGTCTCGAACTTTCTCTGCAGACGTAGCCCCAATGTTGGTTGGCCAACAGTGACCCTACTCCTCAAGTGCTCATCATTGTAAACATCTGTGATATTTATCTTTATTCATGACTAAGTTTTAATTAAGTACTTGTCCTTTTTGTTGAACACCGTATTTCATTTATCATCCATGGTCTCCTTAAACGGCTTGTCCTGTCTGTGGAGCGAGGCCAGATCCTTTGCCTTAACCTAACCACTCGTTCTAAATTTTTCTTTGTCTCTCTGCTTTCGGCCTAAAGTTAACGATTATAGTCCACTTTTAAGGCCCTACTCATGACAGAAAGTGTAAAAAGTAATAAACTCATTGCTTATTAAATGATGATTAAATATATTTTGACTCGATTCTCTGAAAAAGTTTTCACTCTAGGATACAAAGTGAAATGGAAAGCACTTTCGTCCGATGAGCATTTTAAAGACGTAATGAGGCCTAACAATTTTAAGACGTAATACGCTGCATTGATTTGAGCATGTTTGAAAACAGGCATGGAAACTGTGAACAATCGCGTGCTTTTTAACCATTGATGATGAATTATGTTTGGCTTACCGAAGATAGCGAATAGAACGAGAAAGGCGAAGAACTTCATGTTCGATATTCTGCAAGGAAAAAATGGAATGCATTTAATAAATATACGAAAATTGCCCGCTTGGACCATACAGATCCTTATTGAAACATGTGAGTACTGAGTTTTAAAATCACAGACTCAGAGTATGTTGCCAAAATAAAAAGAAATTCTGGGTCACCCTTTTGGACTTTAGAGGGACACTCTGTAGCCCAAAAATAAACCCAAAGTAATAATTGAATGTGCATTTCCAAGGGAGAAATAATGTGAAACTGGAAAACCTGGATTGTAGATGCAGCAAGAGACAGCAAAAGACTCTGCAATCGCTTCTTCCTGCGTCTTCTTACCAACAATACTAATTCTTTTCCCGTTGCTGCATCTGCTTTATATACCTGTATATTTGCATGGGTGCCTGGGCGGGACTCTTCCTTTGTGGAACTAAATATTATCACCTGGAAGGAGAAAGATAAGGAGTAACCGTCATTTCGCAACACTATCTCTAACGGCTGGTCTCCTCTTATGGGGTGACAAATAAAATAAGGTACCGACCTCTGGTAACTTCCCCCATACTGATATCCTCTTACTTTTTTGAGTTGTGCAAAGTGGAGTTAGTGTATATACAGCAGATTTAGATTTAGACAAGATTGTCCCATTTTTTCAGCATACCTTGGAAAACTAAAGAAAAATCATTTTCGATCTAAATCTACCTCAGAACGAAATCTTTCAAGAAAACTAAAACCAAGGAAGGAGTTTCACACTAGCGTAGCGCGTAACAAGACACGTATATTTGCCAGACTAAAAATGATTTAGAGAAGAAGGCACTGCTAAACATTTGAACGGCAAAAATAATGATAGGCCAACACATTCAGGTTGTCCTAAGGATGTACGGCCTCCCTAAAACATTGATCTCGTTCATGATTCAGTGGGCAGAAGCTCAAAGAAGTCTCTCAGGCGTCGGAGTCAGGAGTTTGGACTTTAACGTAAATCAGTAAGAAAAATTGTAATGAATGATCTGCAGCTGTATCCATGGAGAATTCAATTGAAGCTCAAGTAAACTGACAGATTGATATGTGGAAAATAATGATGATGTGCCAGTGATTCACACAGATTGAAGAAGAGCCTGACTTCTTCGATGAGGTCTGGTTCTATAATGAGGCACATTTCTTTCTTAGTGGGCAAGTAAACACCAGGAACAATGTTTATTGGGGCACAGAACCCCCTGATCATACACTTGAAGGGCCTCTCCACTTACAGAAATTCAATGCCTGGGTGACAATCAGGATAAACGGGATCTTCGGCCATTTCTGGTTCGAGGACGACGACAGTAAAGCATTGACTGTCATTACGGCGCTTTGCGTCGAGGTCCTGGCGAAGCTTTAGAGGGTCCTAGGCCAACGCAGTGGGTTCAGAATAGGAGATAATGGCTCCAACAGGACAGAGCCACCTCCCACACCTCAAATGTATAGCTGAACTGGGTCAACAGACACCTTGATTACATCGTCATCAAAGACTTGAACAAACTTGAATGGGCACCGCATTCAAAAGATCTATCACCACCAGATTTCTATATTTGGGCTATCTTAAGGACAACTTCTACCGAAGAAGGCCACAATCAGCTGATCTCAAAAACAGTAATAGCTGACAAAATCCGTTCAATCACTGCAGCCAAATGTATCAAGAGTAATAGCAATTTTGTCCGTCACATCAAAGTGTGCCTGCGGCACAAAAGCCGACATCGGAGCATGTGCTCTAACCTCAATCAATTCAATGACATGAAAGACAACCATCTGAAAAGTTCCATTGTTGTTCCGCATCGTGTGAAGCATATGTGTACCAAAGAACGTATCTTTTGAAATGGAAAAGGAGGGACTATCAAATGGTATCGGTTCCGTTTTTTGAGGTCATACTGTATGAAGATATTTAAGGAACGAGTAAATTCCGGAAACACATGATTAACATTATAAACTACCCGGGCAAACAAACTCCCTAAGGCAATGTCTTCGGCGCTCCATGACGAAATGATTCATGACTAATTAACTACGGAGATTATTAATTCATTTGAACAATCCATCTTCGACTAATCTGGTAAGATGCTTGAAATCAAATTACTTCCAGTTTTGTGATTCTCTTCGATTTAGGATATGAAGAAATAATACGAGGGCCACTCAATAAGTTATCTACCTGAATATGAAAGGGATGAGCAACAGGTCTGTGCCTGCTGTGACATGTCTCGACAGGTCTCGTGAATGCCCCACCACTATACCAGCTCAGTGGCTCAAGTCCGTTCAAAGTGGTAGCGCATTAGATTTCTTTTCCTGAGTCTGTGTCATGGATTTGACGAAAGTTGAACATCGTTTAATGATCAAATTCCTCACCAAAGAAGGTAAAGCACCTAAGGAGATTCATGAACGTATGTCTAAAGTTTATGGTGTGTCTTCGCCTTCTTATTACCAAGTTAAATTTTGGAGCAACCAGTTTAAGTGGGGAAGAGAGTCGATCGAAGATGACCCAAGGTCGGGGCGCCCTGTGGAGGCTTCTGATCAGGAAATGTGTGACAAATTGGAGAGTGCGATACTGGAGGATCGTCCCACCAAAATCTCAGTTTTAGCTCATGAACTGGGGATTTCAGAGGGCACAGTGATTCACATCATTCATGAAAAATTACACATGTCCAAAGTCAGTTCTCGATGGGTCCCAAGAATGCTGACTCCAGCTCAGAAGAATAACAGATCTGACATCTGCAAGGAAAACTTGGAGTTTTCTAAACAAATCGAGGAAACTTTTTTTTCCCAGGATAGTAACTGGTGATTAAACTTGAGTTCATCACTGGGATCCCGAAACCAAGCAGGAAGCACAAGGCACAATGCAGTGGAAGCACAAGGGATCGCCAACGCCTCGCAAATTTCGTGTTCAGAAATCTGCAGGAAAGATTATGGC